>JAVJIF010003967.1:32500-254960 GCA_038442645.1 Agave tequilana | reverse complement strand
GTGTTTGGATGAACAGCGGAAATGAGAAAAGACACTTCCCACTTCCTCACTTCCACTCAATTCCTTGAATCCAAACAGCCCCCGAAACAAACAGCCCCTATATTGTAGTCACATTTAATTAGCTTAGCTTTAGTTCTTATTCAACACATGGAGACTTGACCCAGATTAGGCTTTACCTAAGGGCTTTAGAAGAGTCGGCCATATGTGGCCCAATCCAAAACTAGCCTTTTTCACCCTTCACCCTACTGAATTTTTAATCCCATTTTTTCCCACTTAAAAAAAGAGAAAAAATATAAAAAAATCAGGAGAAAGAGAAAAGAAGAAGAAGAAGAAACAGCTTGAGATTGTAATATAGATTTTTTTGATTTGTTAGGCAATTTTTTTGGCTGAATCGTTGAAGTTTCATTCAACTCTCACAAATAACCCAATTAGTGCCCACTGGGCACACGTGCTAGAATTGGACCAGACTAGGCAAAATTTTGGACGTAAACAGGATTGGACTGTGGACCATTTTTTGTTGGACCAGAATCTAGTAGCCTACAAATTTTGGTAGGCCTGCCAGACTAAAATTTGTCCATATCTACGTGATAATGTGATTACAAACAAGACGTAAATTTTTCTTCTCCTTCTTCTTCTTTTTCTTATTTCTTTCACTTTGTTTTTTTCTTTTTTCCCCCTTTTATTTTACCTTATTTTTCTCCGACCCCCATCCATGTGCATGGCTTTCTGTGAATTGGCTATCTTAGTAAGGCCCAGACTTAATCCCTGGGCTTGAGGCTCACTCAAAGTAATTATCTGACCCAACTTTAGTACAGCCCACTCTAACAAAAACTTGAAACAAATTTAACAACAGTTTTGTTCCATCTAGACTCTCTCAATCCTAAAACACTACTTCTTGGAGCTAAGAGAGAATGAAGTAGTTCAATATCATTCCTCAACATCATAGTTTGATCTTCAGCATAATTGAGAAATAAACTTTTAGTGCTCAAAAGATATTACAAAATGTTCCAAACTCTCCTTAGGGAGAAAAAAAAATGGTCCTATATTGAGGTCCAAAAAACCCAGGCTTGATTCACAGGTAAAAAGATAAAAGTGGATTGTGGGAGTTTGAAGTTCAAGTAACCGGGTCAAGAAGGCTAAGCCTTTTACATTTGTTGCTTGAAAATTTGAGCCGAGGTTAAACGCGCGACCGGGAGGGGGAGATTGTATTCATGCCTGAGACCTCTATTTGAAAATGATTATAATAATATATCTATTTAGAAAATATTAGATAAATTTTAACTTCTTATGGAAGAAAAGCTTCTGAATTCATAAATTCATATAAGAAGGTCTCAAAAAAGAAAAGAAAAAAAAACTTGAAGGGTAAATTACAAAATTACCTCCTTCATTGACAACCTAATAAAATTCAACTTAAATTGAACAAACATGGGCCTGAATCTGGCCAACGAACTCCCGTTAACAGCCAAAGAGCACAGATTTTAACGGGAGCGGAGTTCTTCCGCTGCTCCCGCTGCCATGAAGGATAAGACAACTGCACCCGCTCCAAAGAGAAGAAAGATCCAAGCTAAAAACCCAAAGGTTTTCTTCTCTTCACTCATATTTCTCATTTCTAATTTATTTTCTAATTTTGCAACTTTATTTGGATTTTTGGTGGCACCGTAATAGTTTTCTGTCGGTTAGTAAATATTAGGAGTCACCAAAACGACAGATTTTGCCATGTTGATGATGGAGAAGGCAAATGATTTGAATCATGATTGGGCTTAATGGGTTTAATGACACAAACAAGTTGAAATTTTGTTGGGGTTTGTTAGTATTGTTGAATTGTGGCGGTGTTTTTTGGGCTTAGAAGATCTTCAAAGAGGAGAACCAGTTTATTTCTTCACTTTGTAAGATTTATGGCTAATGGAGTGGTGGTACCCTCTTCAACAAATTGTATCTGCTTTACTATTATGTTTGACTCTTAAAATGTTTAACTTTTAGCTAATTAGTTAAAAATCTACCAAATTACCCTAACTATCCAACCCTTTTATACGATAAGCATAATGAACATGAATGATAGTGTGGAATTTTTTTAGATGTGGTTGCTTACATGCCACATTGGTCATGGACTGAGAAAATTAAACATTGTATTCAATAGGTTGCAGCTTCCCTAGAACACTTGTTTTTCAAACATCTGATGAATGGCTTAGAATTTCCTGTGGAAAGAATTGAGTGGAGTCTTAAACTATTTTTTTTTTCCTATACAGTTAATGTTTGTGGAAATTACAGAAGATGGATTTTTGGTGACACCGTAAATATTAGGAGTCACCAAAACGACAGATTTTGCCATGTTGATGATGGAGAAGGCAATTGATTTGAATCATGAATTGGGCATAATGGCTTAGAATTTCCTGTGGAAAGAATTGAGTGGAGTTCTTGTTGCTCCTTTTCTCAGACCTTCGGTTGTCCTCCTCAATCCGAAGCCTCACAATGAGATCTTCCAACTTCAGCTCCTTGCGTTTGTGCTTTAGGTAGTTCTTGAAATCTCTCCACGCAGGTGGGAGTTTCTCCACGATAATAACAACCTGAAAACTTAATCATACCTTTAGCCTCTATCTCGTGCAAGATAAGTTGGAATTCTTGCACCTGACTAATACCAATCTTGTTTTCCACCATCTTGTACTCTAGAAATTGTCTTACGACGAACTTCTTGGTATCAGCATCCTCAGTCTTGTACTTCTTATCAAGACTTGCTAATTTCTTGTCATAGTGATAGGACTGTAGACATTGTAAAGAGAGTCATCCAGTCCATTTAAAATGTAATTTCGGCAAAGGAAGTCACCTTGTATCCATCATCAACTGCAAGGACAGAGTCCCAATCAGTTCCGGGTTCTAGTAGATCCTCTTGCAGGAATTTTGTCAAATGCAGAGTGGTCAAGTAGAACAGCATCTTCTATTACCACCTCTTAAATTCAGTGCCATCGAATTTTTCTGACTTCTCCGGCTTTAGATTAGGAAGTGGAGCAGGTATCAATGTCTGAATTTGCATGTTTGGTGCCTTACTGGTATTGTCTTGATTAGTCTCAGACATCTTCTGTAATTTCAAGCAGAATAGAAGTAACGGGTTCATGCATTCAAGCCATCCCAAATGATTTCCTCATCTTATCCTAAGATGCAGTTATTCCATGCCATTGATATGTAGAAAAGAAAATTGTGTTTGCTTTAAAGAAGATAATTTCAGCTTTGCTTGCATGTTTTCATTCTGTTCCTTGAACTATCATCCAGAGATGTGTTTCCAAATTTCATACCTCTAGAATGCATAATACTGTTTTGAGTGCACCCATTTGTGATTTTGCTTGCAAAAGTGCGGCTTGTTAAGAATGACATATGTTCATTCTTGGCATCCTAATGATCTGCTGTTGCGCCTCCACTATTTTAGGAATCCTCCAACAGGGATTTTCTGTAGATGATACCCTTGCCAGGATAGTAGTGTCAGTGTGTGTTGGAGTGTTTTGGACCTTTGATGACTGATCCCTGAAATAATAATTTTAGTTAGGTTTTATTATTATAATTGTTTAGCCTTTGTATCTTTCTTTCTTGCTCCATTTTGGTTGGCATCAAAAGGGTAGTTTAACTTGTGTAGGGGTGTGATTGGATATCTGAAGTATCCAATATGTTCCTTATTTGGACGATCCCTTTAAACAAATGTAAATCTGAGTATATTAATCAGGAAGATATGAATCAGATATCTAAATAGACATCTGTTACAAATGGAGCAAATTCATGTACACGCTTATGTCCGATCCACACATATCCCAATATGTAACATTTTTTTTCATATACACATAAATTAAACATATGAACTGAATTTAACCTGATATTAATCATTGCTAAAATACTTAACATAATTTTTATTTGCTAAATAATATCGTTGGAGTCTTGGACAAGGATAGTGAATTCACACATATTCGGTAGTGAATATTGGACTTATTTGAATTCATTAGGTAATCTGATCCGGATAATAGTCCAAGTTGAGTAATATTAATCAGAACCGTTTTAACATAATGAAGATGCGTTTGGATATAAGAATGATTTTTTTTAAAAAAATTGATGAAGACATTTGAATGAATTGTGATATCATATTAAAACAGTCAGCCTTATATATGGATACAAAAGTATCCACTCTGATTACGCACTTAACTTTCTGCCTTTGGTATAGTGTTTTTAGCTTCTAAAGAGATGACAGATTTTTTGTAGCTTGTATAACTGGTTGTATAGGGAGCCGGTGTAACAATAATTAGTATTCAAAGCCTACAGAAGGCCAAATGATGCTTCTGCTTGTAATCTTTTAATGGTTAAAGGATTTGCTTTGCTTTTCAGTTGAAGGTGTCTCTCTCTTTGGCTTATTTTTGTCCTCATAGAATTTGGATGTTCCTTGCATGAGCTTTCATGATTACAAAGGGGTAACAATCTGCCATCTAGCCACTAAAGTATAGTAGTATATCTTGCAAATCTTTTATTTGCCAGTTGGCAACAACTCATGGAGAGTTGACAACAAGTTGACAGTTGATTATAAATCTCAAATGAACTCCTTTATGGAGCTTTCTTCTATGATTTGACATGAACAGGAGGCTCGTATCCCATCATGAACACAAGGTGTCAGATGAAGACACATTTATTCATATATCAAATATATTTGACATATTTTTACTATATATTGGGATTTTTTTTCATATATGAAGGAATCTAAAATAGTAAAAATTATCTATAAAACAATTATTATTTTGCCGAAGGGGGCAAACTTCATCTTATGATATCTTTTAGGTAATAAAGGTTTGTAGATTTGTAAGTGTTACAACATGGACAAGCCAATGATTTGTCAGTAAGAAGTGTCCTACATGTCATAGGTTTTCTCGACTTAAAGTCATGCTTGTGGCTAACCCCATTTTGATGAGAAAATGTTTAAATGGAGGTCCTCGTGATAACAATTGGAGTTTTCAGCGGAAGAGATTGTGGAATCTGAAAAATTCAAGTTTTAACGAATGGTTGGTAGTTAGTTACTTAGATACTGTAGTCCAAGCATTAAACAGAAGGGTGTCTTTAAACAGAAAGGTTTCATTGAGACATAACCCTATTTTATTTATTATTTTATTTCTTTTTTTTTTGGGTTGGGAGCTGGGGTGTTATTTGGCTTGATGGTTGTGTGTCCCCCCCCCCCCCCCCCCCCCCCCCCCCAAACAAAAAAAATATAGAAAAGTTTAGGGTGGTAATAATGTCTAGAAAGTTTAAGGGTGTAATAATAGTGTCTGTCTTCTTAAGTTGACAACAAGCAAGTCGTAGTACTTCTTAAAACCTGTCATAGAACCTCTCTCGGTATAGAACTGTGATCCATTGATGACTCCATTTTAATGGGAAAAGGCATTGATGATGATGATGTGATGAGAAAGGTATTTCAGGACTTAAATGTGATAAAGCTATTTTTTTCTTGAATATGATGGTTCTTTTCACTAGCAAATAATAAAGAAATATAACCTAGTGCTACTATCACCTCATTCCTCTTTCATTTTACACTCTTTTACTACCAAAAGCATAAAGAGACTGACATCTTCCTATCTCATTATTCTCTCTTTCATTTATCACCTATTCTATTACCTAAAGGATATAAACATTCTTGTACTATCTCGTTATAGACAGTAGCAGTCTGTCGTTCAGGCTAGTAAGTTCCATATGTTCCCTAAACAAACACAACTATCCCTAACAAACACAACTAATCGCTTAAATCTTTTGCATTAAACAGGTCTCCTAATTGCATGCGACAAGCCACTAATTCCTAGTGCTTTGAAATGCCAAACAAGAAAAGCGGGCAAAAGGGCCTAGTCTTATGGGCACTGTTAGCTGGTTATGATTGAGTGTAAATCGAGCTTAAAAAAACATGCTTAAGCTAATCTTGACTAAAGCTTGTTTTACATTGAACCAGCTGAGTTTTATGGCTGTAGTATCTTGGAGGCTTATTACCCTCTAAATAAGCATCACTGGGCCTCTTGGCATTTCTGTTTGAAACTGCTGACCATGATACTAGACATCATTCCTTGGAATTATAGTAGTTCTAGTTTGTTGCTTTTGGTAAAATATTGCTAGAACCATACATATTAGTGATTGTCCTTGTTTTAAAGCGGTCGAGATATTGGTCGATATCTCATTTTTTGTCTGCTGCCGATACGATATGGGAAAACGTTCGCCCATATCATTTGCCGTAAAAAAAAGACCGATATTTGAAATATCGGCTGATAAATCGTCCAATATGAGTCGGCGCAAAATTGGCCGATATGGATTTATTTTAATTATGTTCATTTTTTTGAACCCATCAGCATTGAACCCAAATCCGACCTGTCACAGTGTTGTTTGCATCATTAGGGCTCGATAAAAATCAAGCCTTAATTTTTCTCCCTCCGTGAATTGACGGCAATGACGTTTGATTTTCAAGTAAGAAGATATACAACTTCTAATGTTATACTTTTCAATCCCATGAAATAACTTATTTATTGCACGACTCATGATTGCGTGCAAATGTACATTGTTCTTTTACAGTTTTTGCATGAATATTACATCATTTTTATTTGGTAGATAATATCTATACACTAAAATAACTTTTAGTTATCAATATTTCATTATATATAGTGTCTGATATGAACACCCGATATGCGCGCATATCCCCGATATCTGATATGAAAAACCCATCCAATACGATGATATCTGATATTTAAAACCTTAGTGATTGTCGTGGAGATTTTTCACCGCGAACAATCGAACAGTCGATCCTTACCACAAGTGAGCGTAGGGAAGTGGGGAGTGAGTAAAATAATAAACAACACAGAAAAAGAGAGACACAAGATTTTACATGAAAACTCAATCGGGAAAAAGCATGGGGGGAGGAGAAGAATCCACTAGTTACAGGATTTACAGAGATTGTATTCCAGAGTCTTCATGCTGGGCTTTTTTTGTAAAAAGGAAAAGAGTATCCTTCTCGCTGGAGGAGAATATCTATTTATGCTTGACCTAATTTGTGTGCATGGAGGCAGATGGTACAGGCAAGATCCTCGTAACTGCATGATTTGCACGTGTAGATTTGTTATAATGGTCGTGATAATTGGCGCTTGATTATTGAGATTACATATAGAGAAACACGCCTCTGTCCATAACTGTCAGGTTGAAGGGTGTTTCACGTTATGAACGTGAGAAAGATCGGGCTACGTAACTGAAGGCGGAGATCATGACTGATCAGTTGTCGTGGAGTGATTGAAAGCGGAGATCAGAGATGATATGTTACCGAAGTTGTTTTGTGTGGAGTTAAAGTCTCCAGATGGCTGAGAACATTGGAGCTGCCGGGATGGAAGCGTCCTCGGAGAGTATAGCGGCTTTTATAATACTCTGGAGTGGGGAGGCCTCAGTTTGCTAGGACACATGTCATCATCCTGTCAGGGTCAAATTTTGACCACTATAAATGCCCCCTACTCTTCTGCTTGTCGGACTCACCAACTCCGCTCTCTCGACTTCTCTTCTACAGCCTCCTCTTGATACTTGTAGGCAGGGGAAGATTTGGGTCATTAATGTGGATTATTTTGAATTGACTTAGAGATCTCGTTGTTGGCTAACAGCTGGCGTCGATCAATTCGGTTCCATGAAATTTGTAATTGGCGTCCTTTTGGATCTTGGTTCCATGATGATAGAGATCATGAGTGAGCATTGGTTGATATTATGCCTGTTTGGTTAACAGAAAATCTTGCGATGTGAATCGATTTTTTTGGGATTGAGAATTTGAACTGGAGACGATTTGGCTCCTCCATCTATAAATATGCTGGATCTTTCGGGTGAAAGTAGCCTCCCTTTTGAGAAAGTCTCTGAATTCCTCCTTCGTTGTCTTGCCAATCGCCATGCATCTTTTTTCCCTCTTCATCAGATGGAGAAAGGAAAAGATGGAAATGATGGTAGTCAAGTCCCAGTTGTTTGAGAGTCTGATTAGTGCAATATGTTAGTCGTTGTGATGAGCCTGTCACAATATATCAGCCATTGTGATTGGGCTCTGCCGCCGGAGGCGGTTACTTAGTGGCGCGCTTTGATTGGAGCCGATGATCTGGTCCTGAGATGCCCATATTTTAGGGGTGATGATCATTCTAAAGGATCTAACCCTCCCTCCATATAGAGCGTACGAAGGAGGAAGAGAGGGAGCTTTTCGGTCAGGTGGCGAATTACTTCTCACCCGAGCCTGATGCTCTTCCTTAGAAACCAAGTGGAGAAATGATGCTTTCTCTTTCTGAGGTGTTTTGTCAGAGTCCATCTGGTCGGACGTCGCTGTCTTGCTCTTGAAGGGCTTCTTGGGGACCGTCGTGGTGAGCGGTGCTGGTCTGGCTATCTTGGAGATGTGTGAGCTGCTATCGAGGCATATGGTTGCCTGCTCAGGAGCCATGGCAGTTGGCTGCTTCCGGGAGATCTCCTCCGACAAACAAATCTTTGTTATTCTTGTATTAGGGTCTGGCCACAGTGGCAGAATAAGTTTTCATATCTCATGTATCTCTTTTTCAAAAGTGTAAACACATGGTTATAAATCATTTCATGTATTCCATTGGTAGATGTAATGATATAATGAAACTTAATGAAATGTAATTGCATGTATATCGTAATAAAAATGACTGAGTCATATTTAGATTTTGCCTGGTTTGTATAATGGAATGCTCACACCCCTTCGGAGGCCTGATTTCTGGATGGCAATAATATGGTGTGTCTGTGTTACCATCTCTGGATGGTGTCTCCATCTACCATCTCTAAATGGTGTCTCCATCTCGGAGCGTACAGACGTTGATCTCCGAGTAAAGGGAGGACTTTAGTCACAGAGATAGACTGGTTTTTTGGTTGGATGCCCAACTGCGAGGGGGCGAGTCGAGGGAGCCTTAAGGCTGATATTGGTGGTATCGTTCTCGAGTGGGGGGTCTCCCTCTTCGGAACATATGAGCATAGGATTCCAAGTTGAGGAGTTGGGTAGATAGTTGCTCAATTGGGGATGAGCCTTTCGGGAGGTAGTTGCCCAATTCAGGATGAGTCTTAGGAACCCAGAGATAGGTGTTTGCACTAAGATTCTCGAGTGGAGGCTTCTGTGACAGTCCTAGGTTTAATTACACAAATCATTTACTTATCCATTCTCAGGGTAGCGATTAACATGTCATTTCAATATTAGTTTAAAATTCGACAGCATCCCCCTGTAATGATCACTTTTCCAAATACAACATATACCATATAATTCGTCCTCAATAGCCTCCACGGCTCAGTAGCAATTCAATATCAAATATAACATCAAACATCCACACAATTGAGTCTAATGTTTCGGCTTGACATCGCCTACTTAAGTTAGGAAAAGTATAATACACCATACCTTCAGATTTAGCCGAGTCCTACACTTTCATTATAAGAGTTACAAAAGTCATTCCAAACACATATAAGGGTCAACAATATGTTAAGACACTTCAGAACATACCATACCACAAACATCCCAAGTTTATACGTGAGTCTCCAATTTAGCAACTTCTTAAACAAATAAAATATAGGGTAGTTCTTAACATTCAAAAGTTAATAAAGGATGATACATTGACTTGATCTTCTGACCTACAGAAATTAGCACTAGCTAAGTTCTTACCCTTGTCCTGACCTGAAAACATGATTAATTTAATGGAATGAGCTAAATAGCTCAGTGAGTGACATAAAGACAAATTTAAACTTTTATTAAATGTCGAAGCATAAAAATATATGATGTCCTATGATAAGCATGTATAGACATGAATCTCATGACATTTAGAAACAAGTTTTGGTTATGTTGAAGCATGTAAATATATAATGGACATGAATTTTATGGCAATAGAAACAAGCTTTTAGGTTATTTGTTTTCATTTCATAATATGGTCACAGTATCGCTATCACCTATCAATGTTTCCATAACAAGTTGCATATATATATACACACACATATAATATATTCTTATTTCTTAATGATCATAACATTATATCACACATTAATGTACATCATTTGGGCACACACTCCTGTCCACCACCAATGTATTTTTTATAATTCGGGCACACCCCCTGTCCGCCACGAATTTGCATAACTAGTACTCCATTACGTACTCCAATATATATATATATATATATATATATATATATATATATTTCTGCTGTAACTTCGCCAATACACTAACATATATATGCACACACTGCACAATGCACGTATGCATGGTCATTAGGCACAACAATCAAAAATCATCATTCACAGTTCCATAGTTACTAGCAATGGCACGGTGGCACCCTCAATTAGCGTTTATCGATTAAATTATGTTCTCATGAGAAGGCTTCTACAATTTACTTATCCAATACTTTCCTTATATGTATCCATATTCACTTATCGGAAACCATACCCCATCACGTGCATTACAATTCATAATGAATTTTATCTAATTATTATTTTTTTATGTCAATTCCTTTGTATACCATCTATTTGTCTAATAATTCTCCAATTTAGTTCACTACTGTTAAGTTTATATAATTAAGATGCCAAATATGATAAACTGGTGAATAACTCCACTCACCTCAAAGTTGGGCCTCCTACGCATGAACACCACTAATACCGATACAGTCCTTTCTTTCTTGATTTCTTGATCTTGAGTGATTTAAGCCGAATACGCCACTACTAACACAACCTCCCCAATCTCCCTATAATCACACAATTAGGAATATAAATCAGATCGTGTATGTAACATAATTTCTTCAGTTAAAAAAATCTTTATCAGATTATTGTCTTGGATTTTTTAAATTTCTTTCTCCTACAATCACTCGCACACCCCTCCTTGGCTCGCCTGTCGCTGCCGCACCCTGGCCGCGCCACCGCCCTGGCCTGCGTTGCCCTGGACTGCGCCACCCCCTTCCCTTGCGGCTACCAACCCAGAGAGGGGGAGAGGGGGGAAGGGAAAAGAAAGGGAGAGATTTGGGGGGGGGGTTTGAGTTGGGGATTGAGGATTGAGTGAAATCTCATATGGGTCCTAAGATTGAGCAGTAAGAGGGGTGAGAGAGATGAGGGGTTTTTATTATTCTTTTTTTCTTGCAATTAAAATCCCCCAAAATTTCCTACATTGCCACCTCACCTTTCCCTATTCCCAATTCCATTTCTACCCTCCAACTTGTTTCCCATTTCCAAGATTAGATCTTCACCTTCCATTCCTTACTCATCCAAATTAAGTCTTTATTATTATGTGTATTTCAATAATTCATGAATATTAGTATATTGGTATAAGTATGTATGTATCCCTAAGTCTCTAAGTACTCCTACTCAATATGCTTAATACCTATAATCAACCTGTAAATTAAAATAAACAAGATTAGAGAAATACGAGTGTTACAGCTTCTCTCCTCAGAACAGAGACAAATTGACAGTAGCCTAAGCAGAGATGAACCTTTCAGACGGTAGTTGTCCGATTGGGGATGAGCCTGACAGTTGCCTGGTTGGGAATGAACCTTCCGGACGGTAGTTGCCCAACCAGGGATGAGCCCTGAGGGTGGCAGTTGCCTGATTGGGGATGAGTCTTGTGGAGGAAGTTGTCAAATCAAGGATGAGCCAGAGAGTGTCCGGAGGCAGATGCTTGTGTAATCATTCTCGAATGGGAGCTTCCCTCCTCAGAACACACAGATAGAGGTCTTCGAGTGAGGAAAGCCCTCAGCTTCAGAGTTAAACTAGCAGATGTTGTTAAACATTTTTATACGATGAGATGGAGGAGAGGATATACATGAAGTACCTGAAAGTTACATTCAGGAAGGACAAGAAATCAATGTGTCTTCTAAATAAATCACTCTATGGACTTAAGCAGTCTCCCGAGCAGTAGTACAAATGGTTCGACTCTTTCATGATCAAGGCTAAATACAATCTATGTGAGTACGAACAGTTGTGTCTATTTCAAGTTGAATGGCGATACGACATATTTGTTATATGTGGATGATATGCTGATTGCTGCGAGAAACAAGACACATATTCAGAAGCTTAAAGCTCAGCTAAAAAAGGAATTCGACGTGAAGGATTTGAGAGAAACCAAGAAGATATTAAGTATAGAGATCACTCGAGACAGAGGCTCAGACAGACTTTAGTTATCTCAGGAGAATTATGTTCTCAAGATGTTGGAATGATTCAACGGCAGAAACACGATCAGTCACCACTCTTTTGGCAGGTCACTTCAAATTATCCTCCAAGCAGGTGTCCACAGTCACTGAAAGAGGAGGCGATATCTCGAGTACATTATGCTAGTGTGATGGGATCACTCATGTATGCTATGGTCTGCGCTAGGCCCGACTTAGCCTATGCAATTAGTACAGTAAGTCGGTTCATGTCAAATTCAGAAAAGTAACATTGGGAAGTAATGAAATGGGTGCTACAATACCTACTAGGGACTGTGAGACTAGGCTAGGTGTTTCAGAGATTGAAAACGGTGAAGCCTAGGATATATATTGATGCAGCTTATGCAGAGATCTTGATCAGCGAAGATTTACGATGGGCTATGTGTTTCACAATAGCTGAGTGTGTCATTAGTTAGAAAGCAGAGTTGCAAGATATCATTACTTTTTCAACGACAGAGGCAGAGTACATGGCTGCAGTTGAGGCGTCAAAGGAGTTTTGTAATTGAGATGATTGGTCGATACTTTTGGCATCATACAGAATTTAGTTTGGCTTCATTGCGACAGTCAGAGTGCAATTTATCTTGCAAAAGATCACAAGTATCACAAGCGGACGAAGCACATTGATGTGAGGTTTCTCAAGATACGTCAGTGGGTCATAGATGACAGGTGATCAATTTGGTGAAGATGTGTATAAAGAAGAATCCAGCAGACATGATGACAAAGATCATCCAGGTGGAGAATTTCAGAGCATCTCTGAACTTCATCAAGGTTCTCTAAAAGTAAGGTAGAGAACGGGCTCTTGGGAGGGAGCCATGTGAAGTCACAAAATGGGGAGAAAGCACGGTGAATGAAGCGGAGGCTAATTTCTACGAAAGGACTCAATGAACATGAGTCAAGGTGGAGATTACTAGTATTTTTGAGTGTCTCATATTCATTGGAGAAGCATTCAGGTTCAAGTGGAGGTGTTACAAACATCAGAGATCAAGCATGGACATGCACAGAACTTGTGCACGTTATAAGTCTACTTATCAACTGACTAGTCGACTTATGTTTGACTATTCGACTTATACTTTGCAGTATAGTTGACTAATATTTGCAAACAGAAGTAAGGTTCGTTCTCAAATTCTCTTAGATTAGTCGACTGATATTTTGATATGGTCAACTAATACACATTATAAGTCGACTTGCACTTAAGTACAGTCGACTTATGGGCAGTTCTGACAGTTTTCTTTTCTAGTTTTGTTTCCAAATCGAGTTGGATTTGAGTTTCTTCTTTTCTCTGAGGCGTGTTAATTGTATTGTCAAAGTTTATGTTATTAAGCTCATCTTATGCGCCTATATAAACGCCTTAGGGGTGACCTTTGAAGGTAAGTCAAGTTCAAGAGATATTTTCACCATTGAGAGTTGTAAGAAAGAGAAATTCTTGTAACTCTTGTATTTTCTTCTCTTATTTTTCAATATAATTTCTCCCTCTTTCCCGTGGACGTAGGCACTCTTGTCGAACCATGTTAAATCTGGTGTTTCTTGTGTTTCGTGGTGATTTGTCTTGATTGTTTGCTAGTGGTAGATCTTCTACGCTTTCATTGTCGAGTTTTCAACTCAGTGTTTCTCTCTTATGGTATCGGCATTGATCACAACAATTATATCGCTTAAAATGAGTGAAGCCAGAGCTAGTGGTACTTTGAGATTTGCGGGTAGAGCTGGTTGAGCTCTTCTGTGATAATTTGCTCTCACATCAGGAACCCCCACCCTCCTCCCACCCCCACCCCCTACACACACACAGGGAAAAAAAAAAACACAACACAACACACACACACACACACACACACACACACACAAAAGAAAATAAATAAATAAATAAAGACAGAGAACATAAAGAAAACAAAAAAATGGTTTCAAGTAAGGAATAATTTACCCTTAATATTTGTGCAAAATAGACTGACATTTTCAGGGCTTAGATTCATGGTATCATTCATATCACAGTTGTCAATACTACGATTTTTCCTTGAGTTTAACTTATTGCTTATTTTCAAGAAAGAATCTCCCTTCACAGGCACTCCTGACACGGGGGAAACGCCATTGCCTGCTACACCGGTATATTTGTGTCTTCCTTTTAGTCAAATTTAAACTTCTTCCCTATGTTCATATATTGACTGCAAAGGCCAATTTGCAGATTCCTATAGTACAAGTTGGGGTAACAAATTTAAAGATTCAACAGGCCAAGAAGTGCGGTAACACAGGCACAGCAAGAAGGATGGCTTGGAAACTTTAGAAGCTTTGACTCTCCATTTGGGAACTATCTTGTGCCCCTGATTCCCACTCATGCTGACTTTTTTGGGTAGAATATTTTCCTTCCAACTCCATCTTCTTTACTTAAGTTGTTTGTAACAATTACTTGAGTCATATACAGTGCTATCCCATTATTTTGGATGAAAGTAACGGTATCTATTACTTTGAAATTGATGAGAGATTTGTTTAACTAGTTCCTCTAGAAATGAAACTCTGTTCTACGATAATTGTGTTGTTCCCTAAGGCTAGCTACCATCAGTATGACTAGCTCTTTGTTTACTTCTTATGAATTATTCTACATTATTTATTGCTTAGAAAGTTTATATGAAACATACCGTTTCATTCTATGATTGATTAATTGGAGGTTGGATGAAATTGGAATTAAGAACTGCTTCAATTAAATGGAAATCATATGTTGGGTTTTGGATTCCTCGTTAAACAAATATCGGAGCAGACTCTACAAGCCACATTTCATACACATGGACTATCGTTCTACTGCATATATGTCATAGGCGACAGATAATAATAAGGGTTCCGCTTATAGTTAGTACATGCCCCTTAAATTAGGAGGTGATTTTTGCCATGAGAAGACCCTTACGCTATTATTGCTTTTCATTTTATTTTTTTTTTTAGGGAAGGGGCCTATTTACCCAATTTGCTAAAGAATAATAAGATACAAAATGAGAGTTACACGGAGGAGAAGAGTGGAAAGCTACTAGTATCGCCTATTGCTCGACAGGTTTAAGAACAATGCAACAGGCTGGCAAAAATGGCAGGGGCTTGCTGATGATGACTCAAAAAGCATACTTGCATTGCGTTCCTTCCATATCAAGCAAAAAGAGCAAGGCAAGAGCTATCCCAGGTGATGGCCAACACCTGGCGAATGTGGTGATGTTAGATGCAGAATATATCTGACAACTAATCATGTTATATACAGTAATATTTATAAGCATAAATATTTCAGCATAACCCTTGTATAAAGAATATTAGTTCACTTATACAACAATTGGAGTGAGGTACGCATGTAGCGAATCTTCTTAAGACAATTACGTCTCCCGCGACGGTGCTAATGTGTTATTGGATGTTGGTCTCCCAAGATACAACACTTCTTCACGGTATTTGGATAGGACTACCAAATCATCACACGGTCGAACCGTAATTAATCAATTTCTTCACAAGGAATTCAATGCAGCAGGACGAAGACAAATTTCTGAGAGAATATTTGTCTTAAATTTGGAGGATTATCCACTGTAGAGAAATGAGGGAGAAGAATATTTGTCTTAGGAAGTCACAGATTCAGACAACAATTCTATTTAAAAATCTATTGAATTTTCTGAGCCTTCTTTCAGAATGAATCTTGTTTCATATCTTTCTTCAAAAATCTGATCTTTCAGACTAACTCGTTTCAGATTTGAATTCTTTAAGAGGAAGAAGAGGAATTGTTCTGTGTGTTTTAAATCCATGGAGAGGAGCGCTATCCTGGGAATCCATTAGAGGGAAAAATAGTCATTTGGAGGAACGGTTGTGACGATTCATGTCTGAACCGTTGCAACTGTTCCAGAAAGGAACCGCTGCAGCGATTTCTTTCAAACCGTTGCAGAGCGCAGGTTTGGGTGGCGGAGCGGGTCTCACACCGCACCCGTGTGGCCCGGTTCAAAAAGAACCTGACCCTAAACACACCCCCACCCGCGCTCACACCTGGACCTGAGCCCGATCTCCGGCGCCGGGAGGGTGGCGGCGCGCGCGTGTGGGCATGGTTTCCCCCCAAACGCGCGCGAAAACTTCAAGTACCCAAAGAGCACACCCTTTATTTCCATTTTTCTCTATTTAAACACTTCAAATTTTCACCTCATATTCAATGTGGGACTAAATGTTTGAGCAACCTTTAATTCCCTTTAGCTTTTGAATTAGGCTAACTTTAGACTTGAATATCTCATTCATTCGAAAATGGAATTGAACATGTGAATATACCACGTTTATCCCTAATGGAAGGAGAACACACTCCAACTATTATCCGGTTGATTCTATAACGGATCTCGCCTTAATTTAGCTCAAAGTTTCACTTTTTAATTCTTTTTTTCTAACAATCCCCCACAATGAATGGAGATTCAAGGAATTGATACACAAAAGACTGACTCTATAGTGAAAAGTATTTTAGAAAAGAAACTGCATCTGGATAGGTGAATTAGGTCTTGAACCTTCTACAACGAAAGTTTTATCGGACTTACTGGTTAATCAGTGAACTAAGTTTTGAACTATGAGCCGTTTGTGTAAGCCAAGTCAACAACCTTCACACAGTAACTTTTCAAAATTAACTTTGGTTCCCGTTGTGTCCATTTTGGCCCTAAATATTCTTAATTTCAGAGAGTATTTTTAGGGAATTACAGCCTTCATAGAGACTCCAAAAGAGCTGACCCAGCTCTATACTTACATAGGTGATCGTCCTATTAGAATAGTCTACTCTACTCTACTCCACTTTCTTGATAACAAGATATAGGAATCATTAGTGTTAAGCTAAGCACTTGGGTGCACCATAGGAATGGGTTGGAGTTAAGCTCCTAAGTGCTTACTCACGAGTCAATCATAACTAATTTTTTCTCTTGAAGTTAGTCTGTGGGATCTTCAGTCGCTAAGTAAGGTTTCTATTAAGCTGACTCGGTAAGGTTAAGCTTTTACACTCATTCCCCTCGATGCGCAGTTTATATGCTCTCCACTTAAACTTTTAGTAAACAAATTTACTAAATTATCTTTTGACGATACAAAGTCAATAGAAATAATTTTATTTGAGAGCAGCTGCTTAACGGTATTATGTCTACGACGAATATATATAGACTTACTGTTATATATAAATTTTATGCCTTAGATATCGCTGCTTGATTATCGCAATGAATGCATATAGCGGGCACTGGTTTTGGCCATAATGGTATATCTTCTAAAAATTATCGAAGACATTCTGCTTCTTCTCCAGCTTTATCTAAGGTTATAATTTCGATTCCATTGTAAAACAGGCAATACAAGTTTGTTTGAAAGATTTTCAAGATATTGTTGCGCCTCTAGGAGTAAATACGTATCCGCTTGTTGATTTTGATTCCTTAGAATTTATAATCCAATTAATATCATTGTATCCTTCAAGTACAAGTGGATACTATCCATATCTCAAGACATATTGCTTGATATGTGATACGTAACTTAATACTCGTGGTAGAGCAGTCCAATGATCATAGCTAGGATTACTAGTTTATCTGCTTAATTTGCTTACAGCGTAAGCAATATCGGGTCTAGTGCAATTCATTAAATACATTAGAGTTCCGATAATCTGAGAATACTCCAACTGTCGTACTCCAGTTCCTATTTTCTTGCGAAGGTAGATGTGTGAGAGAAAAGAATTTTTATTCTCTTTTATACCATTCTCCTTGAATTTTTCTATCATCTTATCTACGTAATGAGATTGAGACAGACTGATTCTATTTGGTGTTCTTGTGATTTTAATTTCTAAAATTACATCAGCAACCCCCAGATCTTTTATATCAAAATTATTGGATAACATTCTTTTAGTGGACTTAATAACTTCAATATTGATCCCAAGTATTAGCATATCATCTACATATAGACAAACAATGATACATGCATCTCTAACTGTTTTAGTGTAAACACACTTATCGCATTCATTTATAGTGAATTCATCTTTGATCATGACACTATCAAATTTCTCATGCCATTATTTTGGAGTCTGCTTTAGACCGTATAAGGATTTTATTATTTACACACTTTGTGTTTTTGGCTCTTGACTATAAAACTTTCAGGTTGCTCCATATATATTTCTTCATTTAATTCACCATTTAAGAATGCAATCTTGACATCTATTTGATGAATATCTAAGTTGTGCAATACTGCAATCGCAATTAACATCCGAATGGAAGTTATTATTTTTACTAGTGAATAAGTATCGAAGTAGTCAAGTCTTTCCTTTTGTCGATAACCCTTGGCTACTAATTTAGCCTTGTATTTATCGATAGATCTATCGGATTTTAATTTTCTTTTGAAAATCCACTTACTCCCATTTGATTTATGTCAGGGGGCAAGTTTGTCAATTCCTAAGTATGATTGTTTAGGGTGGATTCTATTTCGCTATTTATAACTTCTTTCCACATTTGTGCTTCTGCGGTAGACATAGCCTCTTTAAATATTTGAAGCTCGCTTTCAATAGCATATGCTATGAAATCTGAACTAAAAGATTTTGAGATTTTTGATCTCTTGACTTCTTGATTCAACTTTTGCATTAACAATTGGTTCCTTAGGGCTTTCGTCCCTGAACGTTTTCTCGTGTGTTCTTTTTCCAGAAGTCTTATCTTCTTCCCGTTTGTATGGAAAGATGTCTTCAAAGAATACATCTTTAGATTCGATAATCATGTTTACATGAATTTTCGGTATTTCTGATTTATGTACCAAAAAATTATAGGCATTACTATTCAAGGCATAGCCTATGAATATACAGTCCATTATTCTTACTCCCAACTTAGTCTTTTTAGGCAGTGGTGCTAGCAAGGCACCCCCACATTTTGAGGTAATGGTAGGAAGGTGCCCTTCCATGCCATAACTCAAATGGTATAAGACCAAGTTTCTTGTGAGGTACTTTATTTAGAATATAATTTGCAGTTAACTGAGCTTTCCCCTACAAGTTCTGTGAAGCTCCAGAACTTACGAGCATGAAATTGACCATCTCCTTCAAAGTTTTGTTCTTCCGTTTAGTAATCCCATTTTACTGAGTATATGGTGTTATAGTTTGATGTATTATATCAAATTTAGCACATAACTCACTAAATTCATTTGATTCATATTCTCTGCCTCGATCAGATTTTAGAATCTTTATATTCTTGTTAAGTTGATTCTCAACTTCGGCTTTATATGTTATATACATATTTATTGCCTCATCCTTACTGTTTAGTAGATACACATAACAGTATCTTGTATAGTCATCGTGAAAGTAATAAAATACTTTTTCCCACCTCTTGTTAGCGCAAATTTCAAGTCACACACGTCGCTGTGAATAAAGGTTCTGTATTTCGATCAATTGAGTGATGAATTTTTCGCGAACTTGGCTTCAACACAAATTTCACACTTGCGAATTTCTTTCAAGTTAAGTTTAAGAATATATCCTAGATTAGACAAGTTTTGCAATGACTTGTAATTTACATGCCCTAATCTAGAATGTCATAAAATAAGAGACTCAAGCAAATAAACAGAAGTTTTTTCTTTATTGATGAGCTTAAGATACAGATACACGGACTTTTTATTCACAACAGCAACATTAGCCTTAAATAGGCCATTAACAAGATAACCCTTACCCACATACATTCTACCCTTAGTAAGTACAAACTTTCAAAAATCATTCTAAAACCTTTCTTATTAAGGATTGATCCAGAGTTCAGGTTCTTGCGGATATTTGGAACATGTAGTACATCATTCAGAGTGAGGTTTTTTCCAGATGTCCACTTCAGGATGACCTTTCCCTCTCCCTCAACCTTGGAGACGGCTGAGTTGCCCATGAAGAGATGCCCATCATCCTCTACTTTTTTGATAATCAGAGAATAATAGTTTCTTAGAGCAGATGTACGGAGTAGCCCCAGTGTCTACCCACCAATCTTTATTGTTGGTTGCAGTGTTTTAAATGTCGGATATCAGGGAAATGTCGGATGTCGTAATCGGATGTCGGATTTCGGATTTCGGAGATATTTCGGGGCCATTTAGTAAATTTCGGACGTCATGACGGATAACAAATATATATCCTAGACGTCTTAAATAATGTAATTTAAAAATTCTTATCAAGGTAATACATACACAACTTATGCAATTAAAATTCTTATTAAGATTGTTGGCCCAAAGGCCTTCCACCCTAGTTTTGATGATTATTAACTCATGTAGTTATGTTTACTAATAATCTTGTGATTTTAGTTTCAGATCATTAAGCAAGATATTAGTTGGTGATAGCTTCAACAAGAGATGTTTGGAAGCTTCACAAGTGATTCCGGCTCAAGCTTCATGATCACACATTGCCTAGCTCATGGATGGAGTTTTGGATCGGGTCTACTTGAAGATGGAAGATCATCAAGAAGACTTAGGTATCCTAGTTTAGTTTAGTGTGTTTAGATCCATTTGTAAAGCTTAGTATAGTTGATATGCTCAAGTGCACAAACACACACGTTTTATGTTTGGTTTTTTATTTTCATGAATAGTTGATTAAAACAAGTTTAATTGATATATGTATAGTTGTTTCATTCTATACATGCATGCTTAACTTTTAAACAAACTTATTTTGACTTTCCTATTCATGAATTGAAAAAAATACAAGTTTGATAAATACAAGTTTTGTTTTTGGTAAAAATGTTAAAATACAAAAATGGTTTCATAAGCTTGATATTTGAGTTGAAATGTTTATCACATGTTTATATATCAATGCAATATGATAAAAACTTTTTTGGTATTTTTACAAGACTTAAAAAGATTTTTAGAAATAATTTAACATGTGTTTTCTGTCCCAGAACAGTGGCTGACAGGCCAGGTCGGCCGACCGCACGGGTCGACCGCACCTAAGGCCGGTCGACCCATGAGGTCGACCGACGTGCACAAGCCTGTGCACGTTTGGCAGCCACAGGGACGGTCGGCCGGGCGGCCGACCGGACCTGAGAGCAGTGCTCTCTGTTTCTTTGGGTCGACCGGGCGGTCGACCAGGTTTGCCCAACGGTCATATTTCAGACCGTTGGCGGTCGGCCGGGCCGGCCGACCGGTAGCCTGTCAGGCTGCCAGATCAGCCTAACGGCTAGTTTTGTTTTGGGGCTATATATACCCCATCTCTTTAAGGTTTTAACTAAGATTTTAAGAGCCAAAATTTCTCTGATATACAAGTGTTTTAAACAAGTTTTCAAAAGTGTTTTTAGGTTTTAAACTTCCAAATTTGGTTTTGTGTTTTAGGGTTTGGGAAAATCAAAGAAAATAGAAATTTGGGAGATTTGCTTTGTTCTTCAATTCTATCATTTACAAGAAGTTTTTCCCAAGTATTTTTCTTTGAGTTTTTGTTTTCCAAACACCTAGTTTTTCACACTTGAGCTTATCTTCTATCCTATTCTATTTAGGATCTTTGTTTGTGGAAAAAGGAGAGGTTTGTGGTTGAGATATACCACTTGTTGTAAAAACCCTCATTTGTTGTTTGCTCCCTCTTTGGTAGAGGTTGAGGCTTGTGGTTTGCTCCCTCTAGTGAGAGGTGGAGATTGGTTATAACCCTCTTCGGTAGAGGTGTTGGTTGTTGTTTGGTTACGGGCCTACCCCTCTTGTGTGAGGTGGTGTTTGTATTGAGAGAGGAGTTTGGTACTCCTAGTGTTGTAACAAATCCTCCTCGGTGGAGGTTCCCTCGGTGGGAGTATAGTGGATTAGAAATCCTTCTTGGTGAAGGCGGGGACGTAGAGCTAGGGGCTCGAACCTCGGAACATATCTTTGTGTTTGCGTTTGATCCATTATCTCTCAACTCTCTCTCTTTATTTTGTGCAAAGCATCATTCATATCATACATATCTATTTCCTTGTGTTGTTCTTACATTGATTCATATTGCTTATTCATTATATGCTTGGATTGTTGTGTGCGCCTCACTTGTACTTAACCACAAGAGCTTCATATAGCACCTCAACCCATATCTAGGGGAATCAAGAGGAGTTAGTCCAGAGCCCTTCACGGGGAATTCGGCTACACTTGTGTGTTGCATTAAGTGTGTTGCAATATTTGCATTAGCTTCCCCATTTAGCGCATTTAGTTTCTAGATTAGCACTTACACCTATTCACCCCCCTCTAGGTGTTTTTCAAAGATAATACATACACAACTTATGCAAAACTACATAAATATGTTTAGGATATGTATAATTAATTTAAACATTTTACATTTGTTCACTAATCCATTGTTAAAATTTCTAAATTGCTCTAACTTTTAAGACCAATCAACAAATGGGTTTTTCCTAAAATGTCGGCCGACATTTCGGAAAAATGTCGGCCGTCATATCGGATTTTTCCCGAAATGTCGGCCGCCATTTCAAATGCGGGTGGGGATGTCGTGGCGGTGAAGGCTTGAAAACGAAATGTCGGCCGACATTTCGGAAATGTCGGCCGACATTTAAAACACTGGTTGGTTGTCAGATTCACTTCTGACATCACAGCTGATAGGCTTGGCGAAGCATGGTCGACCATATTTGCATGTGGATGGTCCTTGTTCTTTTTGGGATGACTGCGACATTCGTTCATCTTGTGTCCCTCTTTGTTGCAAATATAGCAAGTTCTCTTGAAGCTCTTATTCTTACCTTCTTGGTCCTTACCTTTATAACCCCTGGGCAGTCTTCATCCGTTTTAATCCTTTGGAAGTAGACGCTTTCCCCTTTGAATTTTCGATCACATTGGCCTTGGATTCATAGGAGTTCTTGTTGCTCCTTCTCTTGCACTTTCGGTTGTCCTCCTTAATCTGAAGCCTCACAATGAGATCTTCCAACTTCAGCTCCTTGCACTTGTGCTTTAGGTAGTTCTTGAAATCTCTTACACAGGTGGGAGTTTCTCCACGATAGTAGCAACCTGAAAAGTTCAGATAGAATCATATTTTCAGCCTCTATCTCGTGTAAGATAAGTTGAAATTCTACACCTGACTGATAACAGTCTTGTTGTTCACCATCTTGTACTCCAGAAATCGTCCTACGACGAACTTCTTGGTACCGGCATTCTCTGTCTTGTACTTCTTATGAAGACTTGCTCATAATTTCTTTGCCATAGTGATAGGACTGTAGACATTGTAAAGAGAGTCATCTAGTCCATTTAAAATGTAATTTCAGAAAAAAAAAAAAGTCACTTTGTATCCATGCATCAACTGCAAGGACAGAGTCTCGATCATTTTAGGGTTTTGGTGGATCTGCAGGAATTTGGCCAAATGCAGAGTGGTTAAGTAGAAGAGCATCTTCTGTTACCACCTCTTAAATTCAGTGCCATCAAATTTTTCTGGCTTCTCCGGCTTCGAATTAGGAAGTGAAGCAGGCATCAATGTCTGAATTTGCATGTTAGGTGTCTTACTGGTATTGTCTTGATTAGTCTCAGACATCTTCTGTAATTTCAAGCAGAATCATTGTTTTAAATATCGGCTGATATACCGGTATATCGGCCGAGATATCGGTATTTTATCCAAAACGATACGATAAGTGCAAAAATTTACCGGATATCGTTTTGGACCGATATTGGCCGATATATCGCCACGTGGCCGATATATCGGCCGATATCCGAGATGAAATATCCGATATATCGGCCCTTATAGTTACTTATTTGGATAATAATTATTATTTTTTTCTTGAGAGATTGTTTTATTTTATTCTATGTTTGTTATGATATTTCAATGATGTTTTTATATGATGTTTGGATAATAACTTATTTTTTTTAATAATGTCTTATATGTATTTACTATTAATGTATCAACCGGTATTTAGTACCATATCGCGATATATCACCCGGTATCCGATATCCGGTACATAATTTTGCCGACCGGTATATCGCCGATATCCGATATTTAAAACACTGAGCAGAATAGAAGTAATAGGTTACTGGATGCGTCTTCCAAGATACAACACTCATTCACGGTATTTGGATAGCACTACCAACTCACCGTACGATCAAAGTAGTTAATCAGTACCTTCACAAGGAATTCAATACAGCAGGACGGAGACAAATTTCTGGGAGAATATTTGTCTAAATTTGGAAAGATTATTCACTGTAGAGAAATGAGGGGGAGAGAATCATTCAGAATGAATCTTGTTTCAGATTTTTCTTCAAAAATCTTTCAGACGGACTCATTTCAGGTCTGAATTCTTTAGAGGAAGAAGAGAGGAATTGTTCTGTGTTTTAAATCCACGGAGAGGAGCGCTATTTATAGCGGTTCTAGGAATTCGTTGGAGGGCAAAGTAGTCATTTGGAGGATCGGTTGCGATGGTTCCTGTCTGAACCATTGCAACTGCTTCAGACAGGAACCGCTGCAGCAGTTTCTTTCAACTGTTGCATAGCGCGGGTTTGGGTAGCGGAGCAGGTCTCGCACTGCACCCACCCGATTCAAAAAGAACCTGGCCCAAAACACACCCACGCCCGGACTCCGGTGCCGGCGCGTGTGTGGGTATGGTTCCCCCCCCCCCCCCCCCCCCCCAACGCGCGCGAAAACTCCAAGTACCCAAAGGGCACCCTTTGTTCCCATTTTTCTCTATTTAAACACTTCAAATTTTCACGCCATATCCAATGTGAGACTAAATGTTTGAGCAACCTTTTAGTTCCCTTTTGCATTTGAATTAGGCTAACTTTAGACTTAAATATTTCATTCATTCGAAAACGGAATTGAACATGTGAATATACTACGTTCATCCCTAATGGAAGAAGAACATCCTCCAATCATTATCCGGTTGATTCTATCAATGGATCTCGCCTTAATTCAGCTCAAAGATTCACTTTTTAATTCTTCATTTTTCCAACAATTGATGCCGCGAGTCGTTCCACAAATGCTGAGCGCTATCAGGAAGGACAGGCGGGTTAAAACTTTGCTGCAGGTGAAACCAAACTGCTTGTGTGAAGGGGCAGGAAATGAAGATGTGGTCGGCCGATTCGGGGCTGTTGTCACAGAGCATTGATCAAGGACCCTCCCACGCCTGGCCAAAGTTGTCCACAGTGAGGAGCTTATTCCTGCATGCAAGCCACATGTGAATTCTAACTCTGAGCAGGGCCGGTGCTAGCCATATTGCCTTGTAGGCGGGGATGGTGGAGCCCGAGGTTGCAATGGCTAGGTAAAGGGTTCATACCGTGAAGGTCCCTTTGGGTTGAGCTTCCAAACACCCAAGTGTGAGAGTTGAGTAATGCAAGAAGCCGAAGGAGATGGGAATAAGGCTAGGTTGAATCCAGCGACGTAAGCTCAAGTCCCTAATACGGGTACCATCAACATAGCCGAGCTGCTGCGAAATGAAAGCATTGGGAGCAGAGGCCAGAGAGGAGATTCAGAAAAGCTGTGGTCGTGCCACAACCTAGTTGTAGAGCCATCACAGACCTCAACTCTGATTGAGAAAGTCTCCCCAGCCTTGAGAATACCCCCCAGAATGGTGAAACATAACCAGAAACAGTGGATGAAATATCATAAACAGATCGTCATTGATGGTATTTATGGACGAAGGAGAGGATAAACTCACCACCACCATTTGGTGAGGAGGGCAATGTTGAAAAGACGTATTATTGTTTTTCATTTATTAAAGATTTGGAGAAATTCTTAATAAGTCGACAAAAATGGAACATGGATGAAGTTAATGTGTTGTCTGGTGGATCAGGAATTGAAAGATAAGCATGGAAGAACTTCTTCAATAGATAAAAACCCATGAATTTGATGAACTTCTCCAGTGGAATTGTGATTTTATTCTATCAGGTGCCTGTGAACTTTTAGTTATTACCGATATGCTTTACGTTCTCAATATTCTAGCTCAAGATAATATTCCTTGAGATATTAATCGAGGTTTGAAATCATTGGACTTGTTTTCAGTTAAAAGGTATTCAATCATTGTTGAGAATTGAAACTTAAAAATTTCTTTGTTAAAGCGTCATGTGATTTTCTCTTGCTTTTATTCAGGACAGATTGCTCGACTTAATGATTCCAAGATTTTAGTACTTTAAATCTTTGATATCGAGTATGGACTCCTGAAATTACCTTATTTCTCCAGATTCACGCCGTTAAATTTCCATAAATTTTCAACAATTTCATGCTTATCTTTTTAGTTTGTTTGAATCATCCATATATGGTACATGTTACGCACATGGTTTTTATCTCATCATGTCCCTCTGTTGTTGATATGTTAGAATCATTTGGATATTGGACATGTAAAGCAATTAGATGCCTGCCTCCGTCTTTAGCATAATTTCTGATAAGATTCCATATATTTTCTTTATGAACTTGTGGATTTGTCAGAGAACTATTGGGTCCTCAGGATTGGGTGCCCCAGAGTTGTATGAGCTTAGGGAATGATTTGCGAATAGTATGATATATTGCTTTTGATATTTTTGACCTTTTTGGAGATTCTTAGCTAATTTTGTTTCGTTTCTTTGGCAATAATGTCAAGGGCTGGTGAGCCGAAGAACTGCTGAGAGAGACGGGACCTGTAATGCTCTCACTTTATTAATGAAAGCTACATGAGGTATTCAGCATCTTAAGATCATGGGATAAATTTACGCATGTATGTGTATGTCCTTCACTTCTCTTTTGTTTTATTCTCATCTTTTATTCATGTCTATCTCCAGATGTTGAAGTGATCTTAGTTGGAATATATTCTTTCCTTTCTGAAAGTTGATTTCTGAGAATTGAATCCGCGTGCAATTTGGGATTGAGATGTGCTTTGTAGATCAACTGTGTAAGTTCTGGTAAGAAGTGCTTCAGAGTTTACAGTTTTACATTTTGTGAAATATTTTTGTCTAGTAAAACTTTGAGTGAAAATTTTGGAGCAAAACTTTGTTGTTCTGGCTACTCACATTTGCAAAATATTGCATCTAACTTATAAGGCGTGTTTGTTTCCCGTAATTGGCCAGGAAGTGATAAAATACAATCGCAGAAAAATCACTTTACGGTGTTTATTTGGGGTTGTAAGTCGTAAAATACACTTACAGCCTAAACAGTTCATTTCTGGTCAGTCCACTCACAGCACAAACAATTAGTTTTATAGTCATGAAATCTATATCGCAGACAATTAATTGTAATTATATTAATATTTTTTTATTATTAGCTTAAAATTTTTAAATTATGAGAAATTTTTTAATTATTAGATTAAATTTAATTTTTTGATTAAAGATTTTTATTAATTATTCTAATAATTTTTATTATTAGAATCTTTTTTATTACTAGATTAGTAATATTTAATATAAATTAGCTTTTTTAGTTTTGGAATCTAATATTTTTAATTATTGAATTTAATAATATTTAATATTAGATTACTATTACTATAAGTAATCTAATATTTTTTTATTATTTTTATATTGATATTTTAAACTTATAATTTTTAAAATTTAAAATTTTTAATATTTACTATTTTTATTATTTAATTTAAATTTTTAATATTTTTAATATTTATATTTTTTTTAAATTTTATTTTTTATTATTTTACTATTTTAATATTTAATATGTTTAAATCACCAAACATTTAGCAGTCAATTTTTTCATTTACGACTTAACAGCCAAACACCGTAAACACAATATTTTTCACTTACAATTTCATATTATCAATCAAACACCGTAAAATTTACTCGCATAAAACTCACTTACAGGTGTAAAAAAGTTTATCACTTATGACTTACAGCAGCAAAATAGGCCTATAGTCTCTGAGAGAGTGGAAATACATCTATATCTTTTCTTTTCAGTGGATTTTTTTTTTCTTTGCGGGTTGTATAATGCAGTGTTACCTTGGATGTCAACTCGAAGATTGATTCGTGGTGTCACGCGTGTTGGTGTTTTGTAGTAAGATATGTGACTTGCAATCTGCCACTGGTTAATTTTCATCATTCAAAATTAAAATTTTATCACCAGTGAGACTTGACTCCCGAGTGAAAGAGTGGGGAAATGGGTTGTGAGAAGTCTTTAACCTGGTTACAATCTATGTTTCAAAATATTGAAATGAAAATTTTATCCATCTAGGCTCTTGAAGCTTATACACTGTGTCGTTATAAAGCAAGCAATTGAGCAACGGCACTGCCAAAAATTCCCTTGAAGATTGGAGGTGAATCTTCAATGAAATGCATATGAGCCTTGAGGAAGTGGACTTTCTATCAAGCAATTCCATTGACTTACGTTGTCTCTCAATTATTAGTTTAAAGAAATGGAAAAAAAAAAAGAGAGTAAGTGATGTGAACGGCTGTGATCGCCTCTCTCACATGGGTGCTGGTAGATTCTTCCCCGCGACGCCAACACCTGCGCCTGAGAATAAATGCCACAAAAATATTCTTGTTGGATTCAAATTGATTTGTTATGCTATTCGATTTGGTGTGCTGAAAATGACTTGCTCTAAAAGTAGAATATATTTCATTTTGGTGTCTCTCTCTAGTGTCAAATTAGTTCAGATGGATCAAGAATTAATATATATGTGTATAGCATCGACTTGCTCTTATTATCTAGATGTAAATCTTTTTAATTTGGGTCATGTATGCTTTTGTTTTTTGATGGAAATTTAGGTCTTTTATTGAAATCCAAAGGCCATGCAAGTGCAATCGTGTGATATTAAGATCTTCATTTTCACAAGGAAAATCATGAGTCTGAATCTCTTTATTCATCGCGTGCAAGAGGATTTTCAAATTAAGACATGGTGACATAGATCTTATTATACAAGTTCTTGACTTTATGACACACATACATACGAAATTTTTTTTAATGAAAATTCATTATGATCCACGTGTGCGGTAGGAAGATTACTTAGTGTGGTGAAGATTCTCTCTTTTAAGTGAGTTTTTTCTTCTCTTGATGAAAACTTCTTTCTTTCAACTTTAAGTCTTTGTTTCAGAACGTTTTCTTTTTCTTATTCCTTTTGCTTGTTGTCTTTAATGTGATTCTTTCACTTTTTGTAGTCTTCTTCATGTCTTGTGGTACATACATGTAAGCTTGTATGATTTTTCTCGAAAGAAAAAGAAATAAAGAATAGTCCACGTGTGATCCGAAACTAAGCTTGGGCAATCATAGAAAACATAACAAACGTTCGGATTTTGACACATTAAGGAGAAGTCTGATTTTGTGTGGTAGACAGCTCAAATTGCGAGAGTGGACAACAACAAAGATGAGAGATTGGGTTCTCTTCTTGTTTTTGGTAGAAGCTCAAGTCTCCTTCATTGGAGAAAAATGCCGATTGGGATGATTGATAAAATGTTAATGTCTTGCAATCTCTTTGAGGTGATAATAGTCTGTTGCCTCTAGAGCTAATGTTTAATTTAATAAGGGCCTGGTTGGGTATCGGATGAGAGAGAATGAGGGATGAGAAGAAAATGAACTGCGGAAGAGGTTCTTCCCCCTCTTTTGTCGCAGGCGACTGGGCCGCGGAAGACGGGAAAAAATCAAAAATAATGCTCAAAATCTCTCTCTCTCTCTCTCTCTCTCTCTCTCTCTCTCTCACTCAGGCGACTGGGCTGCGGAAGACGGGAAAAAATCAAAAATAATGCTCAAAATCTCTCTCTCTCTCCCTCCCCCCTTTCTTCTCTTAAGGCCTCGATCCTCATGATTCTTTCCTCATCCATCACAAATTTGAGGGAAAGAATTCTCATCCTCCATATAAGAGTCAGCTCAGCAAGCAGTTAGGAGGAACAAACTCACATCCAAAATCATACAATCAGCAAAAAGAGAAGGGTCCACATTCAAAATCATACAATTAGCAAAAAGAGGAGAAACCCTTCTCTTCCTTTCTCTTCCTCTCCAGCACCTAAGCAGACTAGGAGACAGATAATATTTGGGGTTAATGATCTGGCCTTTAAAATTAACCCCCAAATGTTAACGCAATAGAATATACATTTTTTTTTTTTTGATTTAATAAGAAACCGAATCTAATATCGAATTATAGAATAATCTGGTCCCATCGTCACTCCGTTTGTATTTATATAAATGGGTAAATTTTTCCAGTAAATATTTCTTCCAAAACTTTTGAGTATGGTTTTCTATAAACATTATGAGTATTTTCTCTCTCTCTCTTCTTTTCTTTATTCTTCTTTTTAGAAAAGCTCTTATATATATTCTGAAAGGGAGAATGGTCCTAGTGACAGATGGAAGATCTTTAAAAAAAAAGAGTGAATCCTTAACATATAAAGTCTAAAAAAGAAAAAGATATGTCAAAAAATAGAAGGGGAAAAAAAATCAAAACAAATCGAATCTCCAAAGACGTCCTTTTTTGTTCGTATGTTGTAAATTGGAGTCATTGTGAAGTAGGTCGGCAGAAGATCATCCCAAGCTCACTTTGTAAATACTAGAATGGGTTTAAGTCAGGAAAAATATATGTATGGGTTATATTTTTCCTTGTCCAATATCCATTGCCATTCCCAATTCTGACTGCTTCAGACTGAGTCCAAATTTTCAGGTCTGCACCTCAATCTTAGTCTTGGAAGTCTGGTCCTTTGTCCTGACTCCGAACTTTTGAGGTCCCTACGATCAATAATGAAAATATGAAATCATGAACCTTAATCTCTTGTACTGAGATTCCATTATTCTTGTCTGGGTTGGCCTCCGCGTGACAGTATACTCTTTGTGCCTTAATCTGAATTCAGCCCTTTTCTTCTGTAAAATTTGGCCCGGCAAACAACTGGTCCTCAATCCTCATCTGCCCATTGTCCCAGTGTACAAGAACCTCTGTCGTTTCTTGCAGGTGAGCCCCCCGTTGCTTGGGTGCAGACGTGGGTGCACTTGTACTCTGCGTCCAAGTTCTGGCACTGGCTTCCTCTCGTAAATTCTCCCGTCAGTTCTCCTTTGCCACGTGCCACCCAGAATCTCGCCGACGTGTTTGCGTCTCGCCACCGGAGCGGATATTTCCATCTAAAGAATGATAAGGGCACCCCAGGATCAAGTATCTCATTTTGTGATAAAAGCATCCCACTAAAAATTAAAAAATAGATAAAAAATTCCTCTTCTTCCTCCTTTCCCCACACCCTCCCCCTCCCCCTCCACCCGATCCAACCCCCCCCCCCGGCGGCCTCAGCCTCCTCGGCCTCCCCTACTCCGTCGGCTCCCCTCCTCGGTGTCCGCCGCTCCCCTCCTCCTCCACCTCCCACTTCCTCCCCCCTTCCCCTCCCCGGCATCCTCCTACGTCCCCCCCCTCCGACCCCAACCCCTCTCCCCTAATATCCCAAGAGTTGTTCGGCTCAAAATCCGACCCAACAGGTCTGTTCGACCAGATCTGCTCGGCGGGATTCCGACTGAACAGTTCTGTAGGGAGGGGGTTGGGGGGCGGAGGCCGCCGAGGGGGAGGGGGTTGGGGAGAGGCTAGGGAAGGGAAGGGGAAGGGGAGGGGATGGGAAGGGGGAGGCCAGGGAGGGGTGGGAGGGGAGGCCAGGGGGTTGGGGGAGAGGGAAGCGGTTGAGGCCGGGGAGGGGAGGGAGGGGGAGGCGGGCGAGGAGGAGGCCGCCGGGAGGGGAGGGGAGGGGCGGGGAGGGGGAGTGGGAGGAGGAAGAAGAAAGAGGTTTTTTTGACTTTTCACGAAGGGTGAAATTGTCAAAATAAATAATGGCACACTTGTAATAATTTTTGGGATTTTTGGGGTGCCTTCATCATTCTCTAAGGTGGAAATATCTGCTCCCGTAGTAAAGTCGCTATCGGCATATTTTGGACTCAACGTAATTACTTGAAAACACTTTTTCTTTACTCATATTTATCAACCTGCACCTGTTCATCACAATATGCTTGAATTTGTTTTGTAAATTGTCCCTCTTAACTTCTAACCGCGCGTGGTCATCCGTCCAGACCTTGGGTTGTTAGATTTTCGCTCGCTCACAAGTCAACGATTTGAACTTTATCCCGCAGACATATTTAAATAAATTTAATTCTGATCACAGTGACTACCGGTCAGGCCCGAGTCTGCTTTTCGGTCGTCACCAGTTGAATCCCAGAGTGCAGTGATTTTCTAGCCAAAAAAAATTAGCAAAAAGAGAAAAGTCGTACGTTATATATTAGAGGTGTCCTAGCCATTTTCTGTTAGAGTTAACCTTAATTCTAAGTCTTATATCACAGTGTTGAGAGGTTGCTTCTCTATTATATCGTTCATTTCATCGAATTGTTCGTATGAGTTATTGTAACGTTCCCAATACTAATTACCTCAATATCCATAATCATCGACCTCAATATTTATATAAATTAATTTTGGCTAACATCAGCCTACTTATTAATCTCAATTTTCATCATATAGTTCATCTCAAGGTCCATCAAATAAACATATACATAAGAGTGCTTCCCTGATATAATATTCTAATACAAAATCATTTATGAGATCCACTCAATATACAACTGTGATCATCCATATTTATCTCCATTAGTCAGAGTGTATCACTATCTACTGTCACTAGTTCTAACTCACAATTACTAATAACATTAGAGTTTGCAAAAGGAATCACATTCTACAATAAATACAGACGTCATCTCAAGAGAATATCCTTGCAGCTCTAAGTCCGACCTTCGTCTTACCGTGACCTGAAAACATCATTTTGTGATGGGGTGAGCTCACCAGCTCAGTGAGTGAAATCAGTCAAAATAGACTTTGTATTATAGTACCATTATAATTCAAGTATGATGCAGTTGAACAATATCAAGAATCAGTTTCGATACTTTCTTACTTATGGTGGATACCACAACTTAATGATTCATAAATTCTTTCTATTATCTGATACTTTCTATATGTATTCTTCTGGGTACACATGACTAATTTTATTCACATACAGTATCAAGAATTATACAATACTTGACCTACAATTATAACTGTGTTTTCATACATGAAGAAGAACGAGACACTCACATCCATATACTGGATGTCACAACAATCTATTTACCAGATGTCATAAACAACTACATGCATACCCTAGGTGCCATACATATTAACATCCTTAACTCAGATATCATAAACAATCATATGTATGTACTAGGTACTGCACCTATTATCATCCATAATTAGGATATTATAAACAATCTTATCCGTATACCGGATATCATAATGAGCCACACCCATGTATCAGATGACATAAATAACCGCATGCATAAACCAGATGACATAAATAACTACATCCATATACTGGATGACATAACTAACCACATCCATATACTGGATGTCACAAATATACATTTAAACATACTTCAATAAAATAATATCAACACTCCCCTTCGATCATCTCCGGTTCAACCCGGTCCCTTCCTCCGATACAATAAATAACAACAATACTCCCCTTCGATCACCTCCAGTTCAAACCGGTCCTTTCCTCTGGTACAATAAATAACAACAATACTCCCCTTCGATCACCTCCGGTTCAACCCGGTCCCTTCCTCCAATATAATAAATGATATTATATACATACTTATGCACATTTCTTATCATATTTAAAAAGTACCAAACACACACATAATGCATACAACTTAATGATCTCAATATTTTACCAGTCAAGCTCTGATTCGTAGTACCAGTATTCGCTTTTCCTAATCATAATACTGTAAATCACCTAGAGGGGGGTGAATAGGTGATATGCTAATCTAGTGAACTAAATGCGCTAAATGCGGAAGCTTAAAACTATTTTGCAACACACTTAATACAACCAACAAGTGTAGCCGAATTTTCCGTGAAGGGCTCTGGACTAACTCCTCTTGATTCCCCTAGATATGGGTTGAGGTGCTATATGAAGCTCTTGTGGTTAAGTACAAGTGAGGCACACACACAAGCAAGCCAAGCATATAAGAATGAGCAATATGAAATAATGCAAGGCACAACACAAGTATGAATGATATGGCAATATGAATAATGCAATGCACAAATAAAAGAGAGAGAGAGAGTTAGGAGACAATGGATCAAACGCAAATACAAAGATATGTTTCGAGGTTCGAGCCCCTAGCTCTACATCCCCGCCTTCACCACCGTGAAGGATTTCCAATCCACTATCTCCCACCGAGGGAACCTCCACCGAGGAGGATTTGTTACAACAAAAGGAGTACCGAACTCCTCTCTCAAACACCGCCTCACAACCGAGGGGTAGGCCCGTAGCCAAACAACAACCAACACCTCTACCGAAGAGGGTTACAACCAATCTCCACCTCTCACTAGAGGGAGCAAACCACAAGCCTCAACCTCTACCAAAGAGGGAGCAAACACCAACCCAATATAACAACCTCTACCAAAGAGGGAACAACACAAGAAATCAAGGGTTTACAATAAGTGGTATGTCTCAACCACAAACCTCTTTCCTTTTCCACAAACAAAGATCCTAAATAGATTAGGATAGAAGATATAGCTCAAGTGGAAAAACTAGGTGTTTGAAAAACAAAGACTCAAAGAAAACACTTGGGAAAACTCTTTGTAAATGATAGAATTGAAGAACAAAACAAATCTCCCAAATTTCTATTTTCTTTGATTTTCCCAAACCCTAAAACACAAAAACCAATTTGAAAGTTTAAAGCCCAAAAACACTTTTGAAAACTTGTTTTAAACACTAGAGAAACTCTGAAATTTTTCTTGTCAAAAGTCTTATCAAAATCCCCAAAGAGATGGGGTATTTATAGCCCAAACAGAAAACTAGCCGTTAGGCTGATCTGGCAGTCTGACAGGCTAGCGGTCGGCCGGCCGGCCGACCGCCAACGATCAGAATTATGACCGTTGGGGCAATCCGGTCGGCCGCCCGGCCGACCGTCCTTGTAACTGCCAAACGTGCACAAGCCTGTGCACGTCGGTCGACCGCAAGGGTCGACCGGCCTTTGGTGCGGTCGACCCGTGCGGTCGGCCGACCTGGCCTGTCAGTCACAAATCTGGGACAGAAACATATATTAAAAATATTTCTAAAAATTCTTTTATCTTTTGTAAAAATACCCAAAAATAGTTTTCTCATTTTGCATTGATATATAAACATGTGATAAAAAGTTTAGCTCAAATATCAAGCATATGAAACTATTTATGTGTCTTAACATTTTTACCAAAAATCAAAACTTGTATTTTTATCAAACTTTGATTTTTCTATACATGAATAGGATAGTCAAAATAAGTTTGTATAAGTCATGTAAGCATGTATGTATATAGAGCACATCTAATATAAATAAAAACAAAGTAAACTTGTTTTGATCAATCTATTCATGAAAACCAAATTCAAAACATAAAACTTGTGTGTGTATTGTGTACTTGAGCATATCAACTATTCTTATCTTTACAAATGGATCTAAAACACACTAAACTAGGATACCTAAGTCTTCTTGACGATCTTCATTTTCAAGTTGACCCGATCCAAACTCCGTGATCCAACGAGCATGGCTAAGTGTGATCTTGATGCTCGGGCACGGGAATCACCAAGTGAAGGCTTCCAAACTCCTCTTTTTGAAGCAATCACCAACTAATATCTTGCTTAATGATCTGAAACTAAAATCACAAGATTATTAGTAAATATAACTACATGAGTTAATCATCATCAAAACTAGAGAGGAAGGCCTCCGGGCCAACAATCTCCCCTTTTTGATGATGACAAAACTCATGGAGTTATATATGCATGGATTAAGTTAAGCTTCAAAGAAGCTCCCCCTTAACTCATGCATAAACAAATAAACATAATGAATATGCAATGAAGGCTCTAAAAACATAAATGTATGTATATGCATAAACAATAAAAGCCTCTAGATACCAATGAAATGTTCAAAAAAAACATGTTCTAGATACCAATTAAAATTAAACTAAATTAAACTTAATATATGCAAAACATAAATATGCATATATAAAACTTGTACCAATCATGCATATTAAAAGGATTTTGGTTTATATATGCATGTTAAACTCTCAAATAATTCTCCCCATTTTTGTCAATCATCAATAAAGGGGTAAAAACCAAAACAAAACAATAATCTTCTCACCCATTTTAATACAAAGAATCAATCATCAATAAAGGGTAAAGGCAAAACTAAATCAATAAAATTTTTCTCCCCTTTTTTTGTTCGAAACAATGAATCAACAAAGGGTTAATAAAAAATGTTCTCCCCTTTTTGTCTAAAACAAAAAACAAACCAAATAGGGTGACAATCAATTAAGGTATCAATAGAAAATATGTCAAAATAGCATCTTGATACCAATTGAAAGTAAACAAAGATCAATAGATAAATGATATATGCGATATACATTCATGAAGAGGAAGATGTGAAGCTTTCCTACATAGATACATTACATGAAGGAGGGATGACAAGCCCTAATTCACATAACATACACTATGCAATGCATAAGAGGAGATGTGAAGCTCCCCCTACACACGTGTATCACATAAAGAAGAGATTGTCAAGCTCTTCAATACAAGATACACTCAACATGAATCTATATGTAGAAGAGATGTTAAGCTCTCCTTGCATATAGGCAATACAAATCAAACTTTTGAATTTATCTTTTAAAACAAAATTTTGAATTTTCTCAATAAAACAAATTTGATACCAATTAAAAGTATTATTCTTTTGAAACATATGATACCAAATTGAAATTATTATTTTTTATTATAAATTAAGGAGTGGAGATACAAATACCAATTGAAATATGAAAATCGATTTTCTCCCCCTTTATGAAATACCAACAAAACACATGCATAGGCTTGAAATAAGATACCAATTGAAAAGCAATTGAAAACTAATCAATTGAAACAAAGTTAAAGCTCAAGCACTAACATAAACAAAATTTTGTGCTTAAAGATATAGGGATATAATAAGCACAAATAAAACATATATATGTATGAAAAATAGATACCAATTGAAATTGATATTCTTTGAAATGCAAGCATACATATACGAAAATATATGAGTATACAAGAAAGGTCAAAATTGATACCAATTGAAAGAATTCAATGATACCAATTGAAATAACAATAAGATCAAGTGTATATCTCATATAACTACCACTCATTCATGCACAAGTTTAAAAGATATTCAAGAAGGGTATACATGGCATGGTATCCCATCCAACCGCCCGTAGATGGTAGGGGTTTTCAAAAATAGATTTGAAAATAAGCTTTGTTTGAAAAACTCTACCAAATGAAGAATATCGCAACTAGTTATATGAAAAATTTGTAAACTAGTACGAAATCCTTCAAGTAAGGAATAAAATAAAATATTTTTCATGAAATATGAAATTCACATGATAATCAACACTCATAATCAATTAAGCATAAATACGACTCATGAAAACAAACACATGAGTAAACAATAAATGAGAGTGTACAAATAAGATGTGAAGATCATAATCATGAAAATAAGCACTTAAGCACAATATTCCTTGAAACATGAAAACATGAAAGTCATCAAAACTTATTTAATCTTCAAGGTATATGTATGTCCTATACAAAGTAAGGTATACATACATATCCAAACACAATGAGTCCACAAAGATATATGCATGAAGGCACGTGGCTCAAAAGGATGTATATGTATAAACAATAGTTTGGATAAAATAGACATATATATGAAGTTAAACATGAAACAAATCTAAAATGGGAATACAAGTTTAAAATGCATGGATCATCAAAACTAGACTATACTAGCACATTAATGGGTTCAAATAAGCATTCAAGCTCAAACATAAATAGATTTATTTGTGGCCCACTATATGCACAAATATATATCTAGTCTTAATGAAAACTAACATTTAAACATATATTCAAATCATGAAGCATCAAACAAGATAAAATCAACATGATAAACATAAACATGATTATTATGTAAATTCACATGTTATTAGAGCTATGATAAACATGATAGCTAAACAAAGGTGAGAACACTAAAATAAAGGTCCATATTAAACATGGGTGTCTCAAAAGGGCTATACATGCATGTCAAGGATCTAATAAACATGGCATTATCATAATAACCTATAAACATCAAAACATGCTATAAACAATGAATATGGAAAGCATGTAAACAATAATAAGGAGTTAGAGATCGATACCAAAACCGATGAAGGCACCTCTCCAAGTCTCCAAAACAAGGTGGTCTTTCCACCAAACTTCCCTTGAAAGTGATGCATCCAAATAATCTCCTTTAAGTGCGGAACGCATCCACTCCAAGGTGCCGCTACTCTCACGTCATGTGAGAGCCCACACCTACATTATAAACAATAGGAGTGGTCTTTGGTACCCATATCTTATTGGGTCCATGGGGGTTAGTATCATTCCTAACCCAAACAAATTTATTTGCTAAATTAGAAAATGTATACAATCATAGCAAAATTTAGCAAGGTGGCCCTTACGTCCACAATGTATACAAGTGTACACATGAGCATACAAGTGATGATGGTGTCCGTGAGGAGCATGTGTATGCCGTAGAGTGTGTGCATGCATAATAGATGGAACTTGTTTCTTTCGAAACAAAGTTTCCAAACGTGTATAGCCCACAACACATTGGCTCAAAGTGGAGCCCAAACAATCAACACTCTTCTTAAGCATGGATATATCATTATCAATTAAAGAAGAGGTGGTACATGCAATAGGTGATCTAGATGGAACTACCCTAGCATGGCAAACATGAGAATCAATCTTATTTTGCAAAAACTCATTTTTCTTTAAACAAACATTTAAATCATTTGAAATAGAAATTATTTTATTTTTCAAAGCGACATTCTCTTTTAAACAAAGTCAACTTTTGAAGTTAAATTTTCATTTTTCTTCAAAAGTGTTTCACAATCATTTTTAGATTTTAAAAGCTCATTTTCTTTTATAACAAGGTCTAGTTGAGATCTCAATGAATCCCTTTCATTATAGACCTCAACCTTCTCTTGCAAAACATCATTAAGTATAGAATGTAAACTTATATTTTCTTTTTCAAGGCCTAGACTTTTCTTTTTTTAAAATCTTATATTTTTCAATCAATTTTTTACAAACAATAGATAGTTCTTCATTTAAAACATGGGCATCAATATGATCATCACATGAAGAACTAGCATCAAAACTATCACTATCTAGTTGAGTTTCCGATTGTACCTCAAGGGAGTCATTCTCTTGGACCATGAAGCATTGTGAGTCGGATTCTCCACTAGATTCCTCCGGTTGGATTTGTAATTGAAGTTTGGAGGTGGTTGTGGTTGTCAACATATTCCACACTGCAAATGCGGAATAAAAGTTAGAAGCAAGCAAAAGATATTCTTTAGGAAGTGTGCTTCTAATGGCCTCAAGGGCTTGTGCATTGGCCCTTATATGATTGTTATTACCAAGATAGCATTTCTTGGTAGCGGCAAGGAAAACATGCAATCCTAGGGTCTTTAGGTACATGGACATCATATACTTCCAAACAACAATGTTAGAAGGGTCAAAACTAGGTGGGGTCATGAAGTCCATGGTAAACTATATGAGTGTGCAAACAAGCAAGTGCAAACAATAGATTAGCAAATAAGGATCTCACTCCTAGGATGTTAAGCCTAAGTATTAGGAGCGTAGGCTCTGATACCAATTGTAAATCACCTAGAGGGGGGTGAATAGGTGATATGCTAATCTAGTGAACTAAATGCGCTAAATGCGGAAGCTTAAAACTATTTTGCAACACACTTAATACAACCAACAAGTGTAGCCGAATTCCCCGTGAAGGGCTCTGGACTAACTCCTCTTGATTCCCCTAGATATGGGTTGAGGTGCTATATGAAGCTCTTGTGGTTAAGTACAAGTGAGGCACACACACAAGCAAGCCAAGCATATAAGAATGAGCAATATGAAATAATGCAAGGCACAACACAAGTATAAATGATATGGCAATATGAATAATGCAATGCACAAATAAAAGAAAGAGAGTTAGGAGACAATGGATCAAACGCAAACACAAAGATATGTTTCGAGGTTCGAGCCCCTAGCTCTACATCCCCGCCTTCACCACCGTGAAGGATTTCCAATCCACTATCTCCCACCGAGGGAACCTCCACCGAGGAGGATTTGTTACAACAAAAGGAGTACCGAACTCCTCTCTCAAACACCGCCTCACAACCGAGGGGTGGGTCCGTAGCCAAACAACAACCAACACCTCTACCGAAGAGGTTACAACCAATCTCCACCTCTCACTAGAGGGAGCAAACCACAAGCCTCAACCTCTACCAAAGAGGGAGCAAACACCAACCCAATACAACAACCTCAATCTCTACCAAAGAGGGAGCAACACAAGAAATCAAGGGTTTACAATAAGTGGTATGTCTCAACCACAAACCTCTTTCCTTTTCCACAAACAAAGATCCTAAATAGATTATGATAGAAGATATAGCTCAAGTGGAAAAACTAGGTGTTTGGAAAACAAAGACTCAAAGAAAACACTTGGGAAAACTCTTTGTAAAAGATAGAATTGAAGAACAAAACAAATCTCCCAAATTTCTATTTTCTTTGATTTTCCCAAACCCTAAAACACAAAAACCAATTTGGAAGTTTAAAGCCCAAAAATACTTTTGAAAACTTGTTTTAAACACTAGAGAAACTCTGGAATTTTTCCTGTCAAAAGCCTTATCAAAATCCCCAAAGAGATGGGGTATTTATAGCCCAAACAGAAAACTAGCCGTTAGGCTGATCTGGCAGCCTGACAGGCTAGCGGTCGGCCGGCCGGCCGACCGCCAACGGTCAGAATTATGACCGTTGGGGCAATCCGGTCGGCCGCCCGGCCGACCGCCCAGATACAGAGAGCAAAGCTCTCTGGTCCGGTCGGCCGCCCGGCCGACCGTCCCTGTGACTGCCAAACGTGCACAAGCCAGTGCACGTCGGTCGACCACAAGGGTCGACCGGCCTTTGGTGCGGTCGACCCGTGCGGTCGGCCGACCTGGCCTGTCAGCCACAAATCTGGGACAGAAACATATGTTAAAAATATTTCTAAAAATTCTTTTATCTTTTGTAAAAATACCCAAAAATAGTTTTCTCATTTTGCATTTATATATAAACATGTGATAAAAAGTTTAGCTCAAATATCAAGCATATGAAATTATTTTTGTGTCTTAACATTTTTACCAAAAACCAAAACTTGTATTTTTATCAAACTTTGATTTTTCTATACATGAATAGGATAGTCAAAATAAGTTTGTATAAGTCATGTAAGCATGTATGTATATAGAGCACATCTAATATACATAAAAACAAAGTAAACTTGTTTTGATCAATCTATTCATGAAACCAAATTCAAAATATAAAACTTGTGTGTGTATTGTGCACTTGAGCTATCAACTATTCTTATCTTTACAAATGGATCTAAAACACACTAAACTAGGATACCTAAGTCTTCTTGACGATCTTCATCTTCAAGTTGACCCGATCCAAACTCCGTGATCCAACGAGCATGGCTAATTGTGATCTTGATGCTCGGCACGGGAATCACCAAGTGAAGGCTTCCAAACTCCTCTTTTTGAAGCAATCACCAACTAATATCTTACTTAATGATCTGAAACTAAAATCACAAGATTATTAGTAAATATAACTACATGAGTTAATCATCATCAAAACTAGAGAGGAAGGCCTCCGGGCCAACAAATACGTATTCACCTTTTATCATTTAGCTAACCTCCGGGATCCATTATTAGTTACCTATTTTATCATCAAATAGGATGTCTATTGGTTATAACTTATTTGAATCGAAAATTTCTCATCCCTTCTAATACAAGTAATGGTTACACAACAATCTGATATCACATGAATTATCAACACTTTCGATATTATAATTATCCTTTATTTCAATAGAAGACTGATTATAGTACTTTTATTTGGTACGACCCAAGGTTAACCCCAAATTCCACCATTACTGGTTATATAATTAATGATTCACAGTTTTCTTTATTTCTATTAATTACTAACCAAATTATCATCTGTATTCACATATGAATTCAACCGCATAACATATGCATACATACTTATACGCATATCACTTACTAACACTGGATTTCTAATCATATTGACACGACGCTCAATCTTTTGTCCGTATCATAAACTTTCAATTATTTAGGCAATTATTTAACTCTTACTGATTAGATATAACTGGTGTCACTATAAAGATGTGACTTTCAAGCCTAATAGAGGGTTCTAATGTTTTGATAAATCAATTACCAAGATACCCGAAAGTCTCCGATGCATAAAGTAGGTGTACCACAATACTAGTTCAATACTATCAGTATTTGTTTTGTTGATATCGAATTATCCATCTTTAATCGATATACTTAATATTAAGTTGTCATATTTACTCAATACTGACTCTAACTGGTTTTTGCCAGTTTAATTACTCACTTGATACTTATACACCATTATCAGTCACCCATTATCTGACTTTCATCAGACTTGATTTTATTCAGTAGTTTTTCATTAATAATCATTGATCGCTAAAAAGTACAATATCTACTTACTAGTTGTAGTCCAAAGGTATTATTTTCCCACCTATCATCAGGTTTGAGGAATCTTAGTTATTTGTCCATCCAATTGCTTCCAGTTGCTATCGATTCACAACTTAATCGATATGTGTGTGTGTGTATGTAAGCCATCCGATAACCTTTGATGCCGCAAGTGTGCAAGTTGATACACAAAATCACGTTATGAGCATATACACACACACACGTACACACACGCACACACACGCGCACAACACACACACACACACACATATCCTGAAACACAACAAATACGAAAATAGTATCCACGAGATCAATACTTAACATACTACATAATATGTTAGTATCCTATATACTTAGCTTAACAATAAGCTTTTCATATTCAAATTATTTGTCAAGCATGTCCGGTAGTGTTAGGAATTCAGTTGCTCTAATTCGATTCATTATCAATTACTTTAATCAGTTTCATCATTGTCGGTTCATGTTCATAATTACTAATTAACCAAAATGTCCTGATTCCATCTGAGTTATCAATATTAACAAAACTTTCAATAGTTTAATCAGTACGTTACTTCTATCATACTGCATCAATTACATGTATCTCATTTAACAGAGTTTTCTATATCACAGTTATGTCAAGTTACTCGAAGATAAAACCCCAATTTCATTTGCTTAATTCAATTCTAATATCAACCTCGGATTTACGCTTACACCAGCATCAGTATAACTGATTTTATAATTATCCAATTATGGTTAATGTGTCTAAAGTAATCTTTTACATTAATTGATTTCTAATTATCTCTTATTAATTATTAAACATCTATGATCTGTAATCGATTTTTCGTTATCACTATTTAGTCTACTCACCGGGTACACCGGTGTTAACCAACCACCATCCGATTATTATTATCCATAACTACAAATTTCATAACAGCTTGGATATCATTTGCATATAATATCAATCTTCACTTAATTAACATCATTATTATTTTAATAGTCAATACAAATGCAATTATAGTATTTAATGAAATCGGAGGTAAACTTTACCCACTTAGCGATTTTTAGGTTAAGTAACTTCAATATTCTTCACAGACGGATAGATGGTATTAGCTGAAGATTTATACTTAACAATTTCTACCAAAGCCCAGTGTTTAATTATTCGGTTCTAAGTTCTAATAAATACTCGCAACATATACATCATGTTCAGACACTCACAAACGTATAACTCATGCGGTGTTTGTCTATGTTCACTCATGTTAATACGTATTCAAGCACTTAACGATCATGTCTATACGAATTATAAATAGTAAGATTACAATTTCGTATCATACCCGTGTTATGTTCACATACATATACATAAGACGTCCGTAATTCATCATTCGGTTCCATAATACCCATTCACTTTTGCAATAAATATCACAATCATCTTTTTAATGCTTTAATATCTTAATTCCACTGGATCAATATTATCAATAGTTTCTCAATAATAATTATTTCTGAATTGGGAACAACAATACTTGAATTAGGACTTCTACTCACCAGCATCCGATAAATTCTTAAATGCCTAATACTACATACAAATACAGAGGATGCGTAGCGCTCGTTTTCACGATCATAACGGCTCAAGAATCGTTTGAATTCGACTTCGGATGGCCAAGATATTGTTCGAAAATCAAAACCAATATAAAAGGTTAGATACGTAATAACTGAAAATATTCAGGGTGTTATTTGTAATTTTTTAAGGCCCTAAAATAATTTATATAATCTTACTGGGCTAAAATGAAAATTTATCTTTAAAGGGGGTTTGTGTTGACCACTAAACCCAAACCCGTTTGGGTTTTAGCAGCAGTCGCTTGCTACTGCTCCTCCTCGCCGGCGCCCGGCGCCTCACCAGAGCGGCCGCCTCGATGAAGCCGGCGCCGCTCCGGCGCCCTTGCCACCGGCGAGGTCCGAGAGACGAGAGAGAGAGAGAGAGAGAGAGACGAAGGGGGGAGAGAGGGATAAGACACTTTTGAAGAAGGTTTCTTCTTTTTATTTTATCAAAAATTGTTTTGCAGCATCAAACCCCATTTCAAAACAGTGGCTGCAGCATCAAGCTACCTCACCCTAAGATTTGGCATGGAAGTTTAATTTCCCAAAGAAGAAAAAAAAAAAAAAGAGGCACCGGAGAGGATCCAAAATTCCTGTTTTTAGCCTCCAAAGTCATCAAAAATCTTTGCTCCATTTCAAATTTAAAAGCAAAAAGGTGGCATCTTTTTGACAGGAACAAGTCAAAGGAATTGAGTGGCAATAAGAACTTATGTTTCAGGGTCTCAAAGAATGCATTGATTCAACAAAATGAATGGGAAAATAAATCACTTCAAAATGCAAGACAGTGCGAGAGTAAGAAACGGAAAAGGAAGTGCAAAGAGTCTTGCGAAAAAAAGATCCCTAGATTTTTCTACACACTTCCCTCACCACTCTCTCCCCATCACGACACCATCCCTCCACTCACCCAACCTTTTAATATTATAATTTTATTATTATTATTTATTATTCATGAAGTACTAACATGAATACACATGTATATTAGTTCTCATGTACAAGAATGTATACACCTTTTGCATTTCAATGTATATACTTAGTATACAAACATTAACACTCATAAATGTGTCCTCCATACAGATAATATTTATATATCAAAATCATCAAGCTAAAAATATGTCCACCACTTAATTACAAAAAAAAATTGAAAAAAATTATTCTACTCAATATTTTATTCAAAAGTATCGAGAATTTCGGTTGCACATCAAAACAAACAAATAAAAATTTCTAATTTTCTGCATCATCTTATTAACCCAAATTTAAAATATTAATCCTGAATTTAGTTATCTGAGTATTACAGTTATGTTGTTACTAAATGAGTAATTGTTAATCGTTCATCGAATCTGACATTTTGCTTATCATGTTGGTTCATATTAGGGCGCGTTTGTTTTGTGAAAGAGGAAGGAAAAGGTGCAAGTAGAAAAACCCTTTTCCCATTTTCACCATATGTTTCAACGGAAAAAGTGCAAGTGAGATTTGCATCCCACTTGCACTTTTTTAATCTCATTTTTCGCTTTAACATCTCCATTTTCTCACTTGCCGGGTGCTACAATTAGTTTTAAAAATTTTGATATTAAAATATTATTTTTAATATTGTGATTAATATTTTTAAAATGAATTTATTTCTAAATATTTTTATAAAATATTTTAATATTTAAATTTAATATTGGAAATTTTCGCTACACCCACCTACTTTTTTTTATAATTAGAAAAAAAAACTCAATTTCATAATTTTATTCACTACAGTATCGTCCACGTCAGCATAAATTGATTCCTTCCAACCACCACTTCTTTATATATTTTCATTTTCTCTTTTACCCTTCCAAAATAGCCCCCACGTTGCTCTCTCCTCAACCTTGACCCCGACGCAGAGTAATTCACGGGTTGACCTGCGCGGTCAGGTTACCATGGGGATTAAAAGGGGCGGGGAGCCCCTCCCGGGGGTCTCGGGGGGCAGAGCCTCCTGACCAAATTTTTTTTTTTTTGAGATCGACCTTTTGCAGATCTTGTTTGTTCGTGCCTGCGATGAGTTTTGTTTGAGTTTGTGATGATGTGGTGTTTAGATCTGGAAAAAAAATGGGGATCATTCGATGCCGGTGAACGATAGTCTGCTGTTGATGACGATGTAAATATGACAACTGCGACGCTGATATGAGGACTGTGACTTATGATCGCAGTCCTTGTGAGTCTCATGATCGCAGTCCTTGTGAGGACTACGACTATGGTCACAATCCTTTATTATAAGAATATGACTATGATCACAGTCCTTTTATTAATTGAAAATTAGAGCATTTTGTAAGGATTGAGATCATTGTCGCAGTCTCATTATAGGTTGAAAATTTGTGTTTTGTAAGGACAACGATCATGGTCACAATCCTAAAAAAGGCTAAAAATAAGGCATTTTTTTGAGGATTGCGATCATGGTCGCAGTCCTATAAAGACTCAGAAATATATCCTAATAATGAGGATTGCTTTCATGATTGACGAATTTATTATATGTTTTAATTTTTACTAACAAATTTAATTTAATAATATTAATATTATTTAAATCACTAAATAATTAATTTTGTGATCAAGTTTTCCATTTTCACTTCCATATTACTAACCAAACACCGTAAAATACAATATACTTTTCCACTTACACTTTCATATTACAATTAAACACCATAAAACTTACACGAATCCCAAATTTTCACTTACACTTTATATTTATCGTCCTCATTTCTCATTTACACATTTTCCTCTCTCACTTGTAGCAGGTCAAATATGTCTTTAGTTGAACCAATTTCATACAAGAGAAGATATTTTCCAAATTCACATAGACTTTTGTGTATGGGGAAATAACATAAAATAATATGTAACTTTTATGTAACATTTGGGTTCCCTCATAAGTCAGATCTAGTCGAACTCCAGTTTGACTGGCTAGTGCAGCTTGTTTTAAAAGATTACATAGAGAAGTACTTGAGAGCCTGAAAAGATCTTTAATAATTAGTAAAGCTAAATTGTCCTTTAATATCCTAAAATTTCATGGATATTACACTTAAATGTTTTATTGTTCTTTTTGATGCATATAAACACCGTAGTTTTTTCAAGAAAATGCAATTACAACCTGTTAACAGTAGAGTTAAAAAGACAAAATTATCATCATCTCCTAATTCTATTTTCATGACAAACTTTAAGCTCCAAATTCTAGTTTTCACAAAACATAACAAGAGAAAAATAAGATTAAAATTTCTTCAAGAAAAAATAACACATGATGATTCTAAAAGGACTAATTTTTTTAATAAATTTTTTTTATAATAGTTTTGAAATTTCTTCAAGTTAATCCGAAATAAGCTACATATGATTTGAATTTTTTGTCATGAAATTACTCTAAAGTGATTTGGGGCGATAATTCTCGAAGAAAATATTATAGAAGAAGAATAATAATAAAAAAAAATGTGTTAAAAAAAAGAAAAGAGTTAGAGGAGGACAAGTATTGAGTTTGTAGTTCATGAGTTTTGAGAAACTGGGATAAATAAAGTTTAAATAATAAAGATGAAAAAGAGGGTATAATTATTCAAAAGAGTCACATATTTCCCACATGAGAATATTTCAAAAAACATTATAAAAGTAGGTCGATAGAGGGTATCAAATGTTGGATATAATTACAACTATAATGCGGAATTAAAACGTCCATGGATCAAGAATCATATATTGCAATACTTTCATAATAGAAAACCCTAATCTATTCATACCTGAGGCCATTGATGAAGATTGAATGGAGATTGGAGAAGATGTTGAATCCTTCCTCTGGAATCTGCAAATCCTAACTTGCAATGGATCCTCTTTTCTCTGCTCCTTTCCTTTCACAAAACTCTCTGTTCTTTTCACGATGGATTCTCACGACTAAAATATTCGCGTGAGTTTTGTTTCTTTACAGGAGGAGAAAAGTGGGTCGCACATTTGCAAAAAGACCCCTTGAAAATACCTTTCCATCATGGTATCTTTTCTATTTTCAAGTGACCAAATAACTATATAAATGTGACAATTATATGGGCATCCTTTATATCAGTTAAACTTAATAGGAATCCAATGCAAATACCAAGGTTATGTGGGCCACTTTAATATGAGATTAACATTCTCCCACTTGGACCACTAACCGATTAGGTTAAAAACTTTAGAAAACAAAAGTAGAGAAAAGACTCATTTTTCAAAATCATTTTGACTCCATTGGATTCCATACAGAAAAACCTGACATGTGCACAAATATAAAACAACAACTGATAAGCCCAAATATGTAATACTGTAATACTGCAATTAGCTTAGACTATCAATGCGAGTCATAGCGGTTATACAACATCCACGTCATACTCCCTTCTATGTACCACAACATTGATAACCCTTACTAATTGAGTCCATAACCATAATGACCCCTGTAATTGTCTTGTAAAGACATTTTCCTGTTTAACATACATCCATACAAAATATGTGTACACACAATTGGATAACAGGAATAGAGAAACAAACTGTTATTTGTACAACAATGTCAATTACACAAGTACCATATATACATTTACAGATTACCCAAAAGACCCATCCTTACAACATGTTCCTTAAATGTCTTTGGAGGCAATCCTTTAGTCAATGGATCAGCAACCATTAAGGTGATACTTATACTTTCAATTGACACTTTCTGTTTCTCAACTCTTTCTCTAACCACCAAGTACTTCAGTTCTATGTGCCTAGAACCATTAGAGTACTTACCATTCTTAGAGAAAAATACGGCTGCTGTATTGTCACAATATATCTTCAGCGGCCTGGCAATAGAGTCAACTACACCAAATGCTGAGATAAAATTCCTCAACCATAATGCATGATTTGTGGCTTCAAAACAAGCTATAAACTCAGCCTCCATCGTGGAAGAAGCAATAAGAGACTGCTTTACACTCTTCCACGAGATTGCTCCACCTGCTAGCAAGAAAATAAATCCTGAGGTAGACTTCCTGCTATCTGGGCAACCACCAAAATCTGAGTCTGAATAGCCGACCACCTCCAACTGGTCTGATCTATTGTATGTGAGCATATAGTCCTTTGTCCCCTGAAGATACCGCATAACCTTCTTAGCTAATTTCCAGTGCTCCATTCCTGGATTGCTTTGGTATCTTCCCAACATCCCAACTGCATAACTGATATCTGGCCTGGTACATGTGCTTGCATACATCAAGCTCCCAACAGCTGATGCATACGGAACTTTCTGCATTTGACCCTTTTCTAAGTCATTTCTGGGACACTGGCTACCACTTAATCTGTCACCCTTCTGAATGGGTGCAGGACTGACTGAACACATTTCCATATGGAATCTTTCCAAGACCGGTTGATATATCCTTTCTGAGACAGTCCTAGCAATCCTCGAGATCTATCCCTGAAGATCTCTATGCCAATAACATAAGCTGCCTCACCCATATCAACCATCAAAATTCTTGGTAAGATAGCTTTTAGTCTCATACAGCAAACCAAGATCACTACTGGCTAATAAGATGTCATCTACATATAGAACCAGAAAATAAACTTGCTCCCACTGATCTTTAGATATATGCACTGATCAACAGTGTTTTCTGTAAATCCAAAAGAGGTAATGGTATCATTAAACTTTATATACCATTGCCTGGAAGCTTGTTTAAGTCCATATATAGATTTCTTTAATTTACAAGCCAAGTGTTCTTGTTCTTTAATTGCGAACCCTTCTGGTTGCTCCATGTAGATATCCTCATCCAAATCCCCATTCAGAAAGGCAGTTTTCACATCCATCTGATGTAACTCCAAATCATAATGAGCTACAAGTGCCATAATGATTCTAAGAGAATCCTTCTTAGATACTGGAGAGAAGGTCTCTGTATAGTCAATGCCTTCTTTCTGAGTAAAACCTTTGGCCACAAGTCTAGCCTTATATCGTTCGATATTGCCTTTAGAGTCGCGCTTGGTCTTAAAGACCCATTTACACCCGACTTTCTTACAGTTATAAGGCAATTCAACGAGATTCCAGACTTGGTTTTGGTCCATAGATTTTAACTCATCTTTCATAGCATCAACCCATTTACTAGAATCATTGCATTCTATGGCTTGTGAAAACGAAACTGGATCTTTATTTACCCCAATATCATAATCAGATTCCTGTAGATATACCACATAATCATCTGAAATGGCAGATCTTCTTTCCCTTTGAGATCTTCTCAAAGCTGCCGGTTGTGGTGGTTCTACAACATTTTCAATGGGAATATCCTCATGGAGTGGTGAACCAACATTAATTTGTTGTTCTGTAATCTCAACTTGATGATCAAGCTGAGGTACAACAATTTCTCTTGAAGGAAAGGTAATTGGGATATTTACCCTTACAACTTCAAGATCTACTTTTCTTGGTTCATCACTCCCACTAAATTCACCATTCTCTAGGAATCTGGCATTACCAGTTTCAACTATTCTTGTACTATGGTTAGGGCAATAAAATTTGTATCCCTTAGACTTATCTGGATAACCAATGAAATACCCAGATATTGTTTTTAAGTCTAATTTCTTTTCTTGTGGGTTATATATTCTCTGGCCTCTGCTGGACAACCCCAGACATGTAAATGTCTTAAACTGGGTTTCCTACCAGTCCACAGCTCGAAGGGAGTTGTTGGGACTGCCTTACTAGGAACCCTGTTTAAGATATACATAGCAGTCTTTAAGGCCTCACTCCACAATGAATTGGGTACTTTAGAGAAGCTCATCATGCTCCTAACCATATCCATAAGAGTTCGGTTTCGCCTTTCAGCAACACCGTTCTGCTGAGGCGTACCAGGCATTGTGTATTGAGCACAAATGCCACGCTTTTCTAGGAATTTGGCAAATGGGCCAGGATGTTGTCCTGACTCATCATATCTACCATAATATTCACCACCTCTATCTGATCTTATGATTTTAACCTTTCTATCTAACTGTCTCTCGACTTCTGTAATGAACACCTCAAGGATGTCAACAGCCTGAGACTTTTCATTAATTAGATAAACATAACCATACCGTGATAGATCATCTATAAAGGTAATGAAATATCTCTCTCCAGTAAAACATGGAATAGAAAGAGGTCCACAAATATCTGTATGAATTATTTCAAGGAGGTCTTTACTTCTTGTGGCACCTTTCTTAGTGTGTTTAGTTTGTTTTCCTTTTATACAATCTACACACACATCAAAATCAGTGAAGTCCAGGTCATCCAAAATCCCAGTCTTCACTAATCTTATTATTCTATCCCTGGAGATATGCCCCAGTCTTCTATGCCACAAGATAGAGGATTTTTCATTTATTAAGCCACGTTTTATACCAACATTCGAATGCAGAGACAATAAAGATTGTGCAAACTCATCATTCAATGAAATTTTATATAATCCATCACATAAAATTCCATGCCCAACCGGCATTGAATTATACATTAAGGAGAGTTTTCCACAACTAAATAAACAGAATATCCAAAAACATCTAATTTGGATACAGACATTAAGTTCCTGGAAATTGAAGGTACATAAAAAGTATCCTCAAGATTCATCTGATGACCCGTCTCCAAAAGTAGTCGATAAGTACCAACATATTCGACCTCCACTTTCAGACGGTTCCCCATAAAGATGAATCTCTCACTTTCCTTCGGTTTCTGGGTTGTAAGGAATCCCTGCATTGAATTAGTTATGTGAGTTGTGGCTCCAGAATCAATCCACCAAGTATTAGAAGGAACTTCAGCAAGATTTGATTCATAACATACAAAAGAAAGATTTGTACCTTTCTTTTCGAACCAAGCTTTCCTCTTGTTGCAGTCCTTCTTCACATGTCCCTTTCTGCCACAGAAGTAGCATTTGACAGTGAAAGCTTTTCTATGACCTTGGCTACTTTCCCCATGGTCATTTCCTTTCTTTGATGTAAATTTCTTACCTCTTCCATATTTACTTTTCTTATGGATACCCCCTGAAGTTACTGCCAACACTGAGTGCTGTCCTTCTTGCCTCAGTCTCACCTCCTCTTGAACACACATACTAGTTAGCTCATTCAAGTTCCACTTATCCTTATGAGTATTGTAGTGGATCTTGAATGGCCCAAACTGAAGGAAGTGAGTGAGGATGAATTGAACCAAGAAGGACTCATCAACCTTCATACCCAGTGATCCTAGCTTAGCAGCCTTGTCAGACATGTTCAGAATGTGTTGCTGAACTCCTCTATTACCATCATATTTCATGGTGGTAAGTTCAGCCATTAAGGTACCAGCTAATGACTTATCTGCTGACTTAAATCGGTCCTTTACTGCAGACAAAAGTTCCGATGCACTAGTAGTATGTGGGAGAGAAGTCTTGATGTTATTAGCTATGGTCATCTTTATGAACATTAGACTGAGCCTATTAGACCTCTCCCAAGCTTTGGCATGGCTGACCTGTTCTGCTGTACTCTCAGCAGTTACTTCATCAGGTTTGTCAACTATTAAGGCCATGTCTAGGTCTAGGACACCCAGTGTAAACTGAACATGTTCATACCACTCTGAGAAGTTTGTACCATCCAAGGCCGGAATGCTAGTGGCATGAGTGTGAAGAGAGGTGGGGACGTTCACTGAAACATAATAGGACATAGCTCACATTAGGCCACGAATCAATCACAATAACTTTAATTTAATTAAGATGAACTATTGATATCACTCAGATTTCTCCTTTGGGCGAAACCTAAGCATATCTAGTGTTCACTCTTTAGGTGAGAACTTTTATCACCTACGTAGGTCTAATATAATTTATGCCAACTTAGATAGTAAGTCATGTTACCTTTGGGTATTCACTTCTACACCACTAGGTTGCATAAATTACACTATCCTACCCCGGTTCATAATTATTCGAAAGGGACTTTTCTTTGGGCCAGTCCCAATCTCCTAATTAGAACCGCCACCGAGAATATTATTGCCTTTAATGTCTACCTCATTAACATGTCTTTTATGTAGTTGTATATTCATAAGGTTTACTAACCTAGGTCACTTTGGCAACTACTAAATCAATAAGCCTTATGAATACAAACTAACCAATAATATTCTCTAATTCTATTATTTGTGTAATGCCATAATACTACAATACATTACTTGACCAAGCATCAATCAACATTAACACAATAACTTAAATGTGTAACATACTTTATGATTGATTATTTTCAAACATTAGTCGACTACAAGAAATGAGTAGTCGACTTGGGTCAAATCAAGTCGACTACAGGTTTAGGTCTAGTCGACTAGGACAAGCAAGGGTTAGTCGACTATACCAACATGACTAGTCGACTACACATTTTATCAGTCGACTAGGTCAAAATCACAAGTCGACTAAAAACTTTATAAGTCGACTACAATTTTATTAGTCGACTCCTGTTAGAATCCAAACTCTCGGTTAAATATTAGTCGACTTGGCCAAAAGGTTAGTCGACTATACACTTTACTAGTCGACCAATCAAAAACCCAAGTCGACTCCTGTTAGAAACAGAGAGTCGGGTAACTTTCGGGATGGACTATTAGTCGACTAATCATCCCTATAGTCGACTAATAGCCCACGATCCAGTTACCGAACAGCAGTTCCAGATTATGCCCGAATCCCAAAAATTATGGAAAAATCGGGAAAAATTCAGGAAATTAGGGTTTCTAAAATCCTAATTTTGATCCATATTAATTGTATAATTAGAGGAGTGTGAATCATGATTAGGGTTTCTAAGATCCTCTTCAATTCTACAATTAAAGATCAAACTGGATTCATGAATTGTTAATCAAACCCTAACTTTTTCATAATTCCTAAATCCAAGATGTATTGATTCTTTAAACATGGCTCTGATACCATATGTTGGATATAATTACAACTATAATGCGGAATTAAAACGTCCATGGATCAAGAATCATATATTGCAATACTTTCATAATAGAAAACCCTAATCTATTCATACCTGAGGCCATTGATGAAGATTGAATGGAGATTGGAGAAGATGTTGAATCCTTCCTCTGGAATCTGCAAACCCTAACTTGCAATGGATCCTCTTTTCTCTGCTCCTTTCCTTTCACAAAACTCTCTGTTCTTTTCACGATGGATTCTCACGACTAAAATATTCGCGTGAGTTTTGTTTCTTTACAGGAGGAGAAAAGTGGGTCGCACATTTGCAAAAAGACCCCTTGAAAATAAACCTTTCCATCATGGTATCTTTTCTATTTTCAAGTGACCAAATAACTATATAAATGTGACAATTATATGGGCATCCTTTATATCAGTTAAACTTAATAGGAATCCAATGCAAATACCAAGGTTATGTGGGCCACTTTAATATGAGATTAACATCAAAGTGCTAAGAGATAATACTATATGGTATTTATGTGCAACAAAAATAAATAGAATTTTAAATGCAGTACCTATAAAACTTTAAGGTATTAAAGTGCAATTTAATCAATTAGTAAAGAAAATTTTAAGGTATAACGATGCTCGCATCATGAGTTTGTGAATGGGTGCCAAATATCAAGAAATTCATTACAGATGACTCGCTTTTGTTGTATTTTACTCTCCTCCAATCATAGAGAAAGAAGTCTAGATTAGAATATTCTAGATCTAAATGATTTTCAACGGATGAAATAATTTGGAAGTCTAAGTTAGCATATTTCCTATCTAAATGATTTTCAAATTACCATGAGATGAAATAATTTGATGCAAAGTTAGTTAAGCAAAATTTGGTACCTAATAATATAAAAAATATATTGGAATCAATGTTTAAGATTACTACATTAAAAAAATATACATATACAGAAATTATATATATAAATAAATTAATAGTTTTATAATAACATACACAATGACAAGTTCAATATCCATATTTGAGATTTCGTTGCTACAAGTGGTCGCAAGTCGTTCGTCGTAATTGTCAGAAAAAAAAAATCAATTACAAGTGAGTTTTGCACAAGTAGGTTTTCAAATATGTGATTGTTAAGGTGAAAGTATAAGTGGAAAAGTATATTGTCACTTACGGTGTTTAGCTGTGAGTTTTCAAGTGGGTTTAGCGCGACATAAGTATTCAAGTAATTAAATTTAATTAAAAATATTTAATCTAGTCACTTAAAAATATCAATATAATAATAAAAACTTTAATTTGATAATTAAAAAACATAATCTAAAATTTTAAAAATATTAATCTAATAATTAAAAAATAATCTAATATTATAAAAATTTTAAAAAAACTAATATTAAACATATTAAACATATTAATCTAATATTTAATATTAAAAATATTAAGTATTGCAATCTAAAATTAAAAATTATTAAATTTAATAATAAAAATAGTACTAAAATAATGAAAAAGTATTCTAATAATAATAAAATATTATTCTAATAATTGAGATTAATATAATAATTAAAAAATATTAATCTACTAATAAAAAATATAATAATTCAAAAGATTAAAATCAAATATAAAAATATTAATCTAATAGTAAAAACATAGATCAATAATTTGAAAAAAATAAATACTTAAAAATAAAAAAATAATAATAACAGTAATCTAATAATAATAAAATAATTTATTAATAAAAATTTAATCTAAAAACTAATTATAAAAAATAATATAATGATAATAAAAATAATCTAATAAAAAATATAAATCTAATTTAAAACAATAATCTAATAATTAAAAGGAATATTTCTCTACAGCCACCTACTTTACTTCAGAATTAAAAAAAACTCAGCGTTAAAATTTAATTCGCTACAGTCTCATCCATGTCAGTAAAATCTGATTCCTCCCAACTATTGCTTGTTTAAATATTTTTATTTTCTATTTTATCCTTCTCCCCATCGCACCTAGTGTTGCTCACCCCTCAACCTTGACCCCGACGCAGAGGTGATTCGCTGGTTAACCTGCGCGATCAGGTCATTGTGGGGGTTGAAAGGGGCGGGGAGCCCCCTTCCGGGGCCGAGGGCTAGAATTGTTTTTGGGATCGACCTTTTTGCAGATCTCGTTTTGTTCATGCTCTTGATAAGTTTCTATGAGGATTGACTCAGAATAGGGTATTTTGTGAGGACTGCGATCCACAAAACCTCAAAACTAGGAAATTTTGTGAGGACTGTGGTCACAATCTTCTTTTAAGACTGCTATCATGATCACAGTCCTCATAAAGACTCAAATATAGAATATTTTTGTGAATATTGTAATCATGTTCGCAGTCCTAACAAAGAAGATTGTGATCATGATCGCAATCATATAAAAACTCAGATACATGACATTTTTGTGAGGACTGCGATCATGATCGTAGTCCTTATAAATAGTGCATTTTATGAGGACTGCTATCATGATCGCAATCCTCATAAATAAGGTTGCAATAATTTTGTGAGGACTGTGATCGTAGCCGCACTCCTCAGAAATAAACATTTTTATGAGAATTGTGATCATAGTCGTAATCCTCTATACTGTGATCATTTTATGAGGACTGGGATCATAATTTTAATCCTTAAAACAAGGCATTTTCAAAGCGGTCCGCTTTTTTGAAGCGATTACTTAAGGGCATTTTCGTCTTTTGCCATTGATGAGCGCTTTAGCGCTTGACACGTGGGCGCACATCCTTACTTTAAAAAAGAGGCGCTGAAGCAAATAAAATTATGAAGTTGGGTTCTTTAAGAGAATTAAGGGGAAAGCAAGAGAAATTGTTTTCAAACTTGTGTATTCTTCATTCTTCCTTGTAGTCTCTATTTATAGATATACAAAAGCATAGATTACAAAAAAAGAAGATGGAGAGGCCATCTGCTATCTCATGCATTCACAACATGCATTTACAAGAAAGAAGGTGAAGAGGTCACCCAATAAACTCATGCGTTCACAATATGCATTTACAACATACATTTACAGGGAATAAGGTGAAGATGTATGGTGATCATCCACTATCTCATGCATTAATAACACTCCCTTTGGATATCCACCATCCATGAATATGTCTCGTTAAATACCTCGCCAGTAAACCCAGCGGGATAAAGGGCCTGTTTGTTTCGTTACAAAACGTCGCAAGTCGTAAGTCGTAAAATGAGAATGGAAAAGTGAACTGTAGCAGAGAAAATATTTATGTTTTTACGTGTTTGGTTGATAAAGTGAAGTGTAAATGGAAAAGTATATTGTGTTTTACGGTGTTTGGTTGATAAAGTGAAGTGTAAATGGTAAAGTATATTGTGTTTTACGGTGTTTGGTTGGTAATGTAAAAGTGTAAGTGAAAAAGTTGACCAAAAAATTAACTGTAGCAGTTATTTAAATATTATAAATACTATTAAATTAAATCTACTATTGCAAATTAAATTGTATTAATAAATTTGAGATAAAAAAATTAATAATCTTAATATTTTATTTATAACAATAATATTAATAAAATATTAGTATAAATAGTAAAATATTACTAAAATATTAACTAAATAAATAATATAAAATTTTAAGAAAATCTAAAGAACGTTAATAAAATTTTAAGAATACTAATAAAATATAAATATTAAAAAATCTTACAAAAATAATAAAATATAGTTATAATATTATAATATTAAAATACTTGAAAATTATTATAATATAAATTTATTATAAATATTGTTGTAATATTATAGAAATATAAAATTAACAAAGTAAAATATAATTATAATTTAATAATAAATTATCATTATAGTATTATTATACTGAATTATTATTACAATATTAACATAATAAAATATTAATATAATAATAAAATATATTATGATATTAATAAAATAATTTTTTATATTAAAAATAAATAATTAAATATATAGTAATTTTATATTAAAGTATAATATTGTTATATTAATAAAATATTAACTCTAAATAAATATTAATTCTAATAAAATAATAAAAAATTGAATAAGTATTAATAAAATAATAAAGTATTAAATAAAATATTAAATTAAAATATTAAAACAATATTAAAAACAATAAAAAAATTAAAGATTAAAAATATTAAATTTGAAATTAAATACTATTTAAAATATTAAATATTTAATAATATTAAATTATATATTGATTATCAAGTAACTGTTTTGAACTGTAAGTGTACTACAAGTGAGAGTTATATGACCACAAAATTAACTGTAGCAACTGCAAGTGGGAAAATATGAGTGTAAAAGTGAGATTTACATGACCACAAATTTCACTGTAGCAACTGCAAGTGGGAAAAGAAGAGTTGCATTTTGCAACTTGTTTTTCAGCGAAACAAACACAACGGAAAATGGAAAAGAAGTTTTACGACTTGCGTTTTGTGGCGAAACAAACACGCCCAAAATCTGGACTAGAGAGTACATATTCATATACATCTAGTGAGCGTGTGACACTGCCTCGTTAAAACCTTGTCGAGAAAACCCAGCGGGATAAAAACTTGACGAAGGAAAAACGAGTACAGTGTGTCGACCTATGATGACACGCTCCCTCTGATGAGATAAACTCTATTTTCAGCATGTAACGTCTCTAAGGCGACACATTCCAATTTAATGTTCCAGCTTCTTGATTGTTAATCTCGGCAACGCTCTTGTGAATAAATTTGTCAGATTGTCACTTGATCGTATTTGCTGAATATCGACATTGCCTCTTTTCTGGAGCTCATGTGTGTAGAAGAACTTCGATATTATGTGTTTGATCATGTTTTTTTTTTTTTTGTATGTAACCTCTTATAATTTTTGCAATACAAGTAGCATTATCTTCAAACAATGTTATTGGAGCATTTTTGATTAAGGACAATCCACATTATTCTCGACTACGTTGGATCATAGATCTTAAGTATATGCTTTCACGATTTGTTTCATAGATTGCAAGTATTTCAGAGTGATTGGATAAAGTGACAACTGTACTTTGTTTTACAGATCTCCATGAAATAACGGTGTCGTCGTACATGAAGAAATGTATTCTTCATTTTTCTTTGTAGCCTTTATTTATAGGCACATAGAAATATATGTTACAAAGAAGAGGATGGAGAATCAACCCACCATCTCTTACATTTACAACATATATTTATAAAGAAGAAAGGAAAGATGCCACCTACTAATTTATGCATTTACAGATACATTTAAAAAAAAAAAGTGAAAAGATACAGTGTTCATGCACAATCTTATCCATTTGTAACATATGCGAAGTTATCAGCAGAACTGATTTTGTCTGCTTACTTCTGTACGCAACCATTAAATAAACACGCACTGCTTTCTCCAGTTTCTCTTCAATCTTCATTTATTAAACCAGCCCCCACGCACCTCGCCCCCACGCGGCGGCGCGGCCCCCCTCCCCCTCTCTCACATTATTACGATTCATGACAGACGCGAAGGAGTGCACCTCGCAGAGTAAAAGGGAGTGAACCTATCAAAAGGAAGAAGGGGAAAAAAGGGAAGGATTAAAAACCCAGAAAAAAATAAACGTAGTAAAAAGGGGAATTCCGAAATCTCTGCTCCCATTCTTCTTCCATCGTCCGCAAAATTTTCTCTTTTAAATCGTTGTCAGTTCATCAGAAATTGAGACCGAGAGAGAGAGCAAGAGAGCGAGGGAGCTCAATAATCCCCACTTCTTGCAAGATCTAATCTCCCAATTCCTTCTCTTTTCCCTCCTTTCTCTCTTTCGCCCCTCAATCTATTCCAAAATCTCGAGGGATCGCGGTTCCTAGTGTTTTTTCCGTTTGTTTGATTTGGATTGGTTGTTGAGGCGATGGGAAAGGTGGAGGTGGGAGCGGCGGTGGTGTGCGCGGCGACCGCGTGCGCGGTGGCGGCGCTGATCGTCAGGCACCGGATGAAGAACTCCGGGCGGTGGGCTCGGGCGACGGCGATCCTGAAGGAGCTGGAGGAGAAGTGCGCGACGCCGATCGGGAAGCTGAGGCAGGTTGCCGACGCGATGACGGTCGAGATGCACGCGGGCCTCGCGTCCGAGGGCGGGAGCAAGCTCAAGATGCTCATTAGCTACGTGGATAATCTCCCCACCGGGTATAGATCTCTTCTTTTGGTCTCGATTTTTGATCTTGGCTCTCTAGATGTGATTTTTAGTCTTTTTGTTATTCGATTTTTTGTTTTGTGATTGGAAACGAAAGATGCATTCTTAGATGAGTTATAGTGATCAAAATGTCATAAAAAAAATGTTGTTGGAAAACGAGCAACAGATTCTTGCGTGTTCCTGGATTGTTTCCCTGGTTATTAATGCGTTTTTAAGGTTAAGATTGAGGATGACGTATATTTACCTTTAGTTTTAATTTTAATTTATCACACTTTATGTTTGCATTTCTTTTCTTTCTCAAAAAAAAAAAAAAAAAAAAAAAAAATCTCTGTTGGAAAGCTTATATCTTTTACCTTTTCATTTATTTTGTTTATCTATTTATTTTTTAGGTGATTCATCTTGCTGTCATATGCTTCTTATGCAGCTGGATTAACATATTGTCCCTTCCAAGTAAACTTTTGTTAATTATTAAGGATATAATTGTGAATTATACCCTATATCTTCTCTTTTTCTTTGTAATCTTAGATTCTTTCGGCAATTTTTTTATGTTTATTATCAGTGGGTTCTATCTTTCTTTAGTTCAAAATTCTTTATTTATTATTGTTTTATTTTTTCAAGTTGATATTAATTATTACTCGTATATCCTTCAAACACATGGATTATACTTAAAACCAAAATTAACGGTGATGTTAATGAGATTAGTAAATGGTATCGGTAGCCGTATTCCATAGAAAATTGAAAACCAGCAATTACAGCTGTTCTGGTTTGCGAGGTATCCAAGTGACCTGATACAACAGTGGAAGGTGATAATTTGTTGGTAGTTGCAGGAAGTAGAGATATAATGATTTTTTTCTTTTCTTAAACTTGTTTCTGTGCTCTCTGTTATGACAATTGATTGCATAACAGTTTAGGTTTGTTGATGTTTTCTTTTTTCCTTTGCATGTACTATGTTTCATTTGTTATAAATCTAACTCTAGGTGTTTAAAGTTCATTTTATGCCCACGGAGAAAACTGTTCAGTTAAGAGCTATCAGTTCTTCTACGAAGGCTCTAATTGAGGGATTAACCAATTTAATTCCAGATAGTTGGCGAAGGCGTGATGGCAAGCAGTGTTGGAGGAACCATTCATTAGATAAGTTTTGTTACATCTTGGATGAACAAACTATGATCAGTTAGCCTCACAGATGATTTCTCTCTTCTGTATTCCACACATGCAGTCGCATCTTAATTCAGACTTGATATTCGAAGAAAATCTAAACATTGTATTTTTCTTATAGAAAAGGAGCATTAATTGAATAATGTACTACGTATAATTTATGAAGAGTAATATAGTAGTATAGTTTATCGACGACAAGTCACTCACAAAAGAAGCAACTTGGAGGAACATAGCTGGTTCATCAAGTAGAAATCCAATTAGATTATAAGCCAAGGCCCTTTAATGTATTTGTTTTCTTATGCTTCTTCAAATTGATATTAGCAATTCAGTAAATGAAATATGACAGGAAAAAACAAGAAAACTTCGGATGATTCAAAATTTGATATTTAGGCCTTCAGGATTGTCACCAACAATGTCAAAATTCTTCATTTGGAATAAGTTAATATGAGGCATTGTTTTATGCCCAAAAAATGGATACTTGGACATAGGCTTAATATTTGATTGCTACAGCAGTCAGCAATGCACTCATGATTTCATATTTCATCACATCCAGATTTTTGTGATATTGGTTCGATTATTTGTCTTCAATGTTGTGAAATTGAAAACCATGTTAAGACAACATAATTTGTATCCAACCAAATGCTCGAAACATATTCACTATTACTATGCTTAAGGTATTCGTAATTTGATACACACAAATCACACATTAGTCTGTCATATTTGTTATTTATTAAGGACTTCATATATGACCCCCTTGGTTTGATCTAGGGCTCCAAACTAGAGTCAATTATGCTTTGCAGCGGGTATAAGGATTTTCATTATGTGACCCCTTTGTTTGATCTTGGGCTTCAAACTAAAGTCAATTAAGCTTTGCTGCAGCTATAAGGATTTTCATGATATGATCCCTTTGGTGGACTTTGAGGGCCAGACTAAATCAATTAAGTGTTGCTGCAGCTAATAATATCTTATCATATGAATAAGCTATAACTAACATCAAAAGAAATGTAGGGTGGTGGTCCATGTAAGCGCATTCCATTTGTTGCAATATCTCCTTGTATTCTTAGTTTATCCTCATCTTTGCATCAGAGATTCAGATGCTGATTTTGATTCCTGGAGTCTGTGACTTGTAGGGATGAGAGAGGACTTTTTTATGCATTGGATCTTGGAGGAACCAACTTCCGTTGTATACGTGTACAACTTGGTGGGAAGGAAGGACGCGTGGTTAAACAGCAAGCTCAAGAAGTCTCAATTCCACCACATCTGATGGTTGGAAGCTCTCATGTAAGTATCTGATGCATTTAACCTGAACACCCCCCCCCCCCCCCCCCCCCCCCCACACACACACACACACACAACACACACACAACAACAACAACACCCAAACACAAAAAACCCAAAAAAAAAAAAATTATGTGCTCTGAAATTTCTTATCACTTCTGGTTCCAGGAACTTTTTGACTTCATTGCTTCAGCATTAGCAAAGTTTGTTGCTTCTGAAGGGGATGACTTTCACCTTTCTGTGGGAAGACAGAGAGAACTTGGCTTTACTTTCTCTTTCCCAGTGAAGCAGAATTCAATTGCATCGGGCACTCTTATTAAGTGGACAAAAGGGTTTTCCATCGATGGAACAGTTAATCTCTACAACTTGTTCTTTTTCAATTTTGTAACTTATCATGTTATTTGGTATGTAATGAATTTGGGGTCTTTAATGAACCTTTCAAGTATGTGTATGCTACTGATTCTCATTCCTTGTAGCCATGCAATCTGCAGTTTATTGTTTAATGCTATATTTATAATTGCTGGTGGAACAACTTTCACTAGGCTAATTATCAAAGGTGTTTATACATCTAACATTAAGATATTTGTAAGGATTTATGAATGGACATGAAAGAAAAATAATTATTTTGTTTGTACAGTTAGCTCCTATTGCAGGTAGCAATGTTATCAGAATGACTAGATGTTACACCAAGTTTGGTTTATATTTTTTTAAATTACCATTCCAGTGGAAAATTGTGGAAGTTCATTAATAACTACTTACCCAATCCCAAGGACAAGAAAGTGAAGTTCTTTTTGTTGCTTCAGGTCAATTGTCCCTCTTTACCCAATAAATACAACGTTTTCAAATACGCTTGACTGAAGGTCCTGCCAGAAATAGTGTTAGATCTGGCAGAAGGTCTAGTTTGTTATCAACCCTAAAAAAAGTATGACATGCTGGTGTGGTGTATCTAATCTTTTGTTGACAGTGAGGCCCTCTGCTTGGTTTATTGAGTCCTCCTGGTTTGCAGTAGTTCTTCTATTGCTTTCTCCTCTCTTACCTCACAGTTGTGGCACATGATCCTGTACTTTTAGATCTTCTGCCACACTTATGGTTTTCAATGAATTCATTTTATTTGACATCCATATCTGCAATGCATTCCTGTGCTTGCTGATGCCTTGCAGCAAGTTTCCTTCAGTCTGAACTTTGAGTTACTTAAAAGCTACACATGCACCGGTAGCTCACAGCAATTTCATGTATATATTTCTTATGCTAGCCTTGAAACTTGACAGTTGAGAGAAAGAGAAGAGCTTTTAAATAATCTCATTTGGTTTTTCATGCCTTGTATTTTTCTCGTGAACAATATTCTCTCTGAGTGATGAGTCTCATAGAGGAATATTGCAAGGAGAATCATTTTACTGGAGAATTTTGTGGCATTATCTAATGCACCTAACAGGAAACAATATGATAAACCTTCTGCTTTGTGCTTTGTGGGGAGTATACTAGCTTGTACTCCAAAGTAATATATGCTTTCTCAAGGGATGTTGTCCTTCATATCCAACTATCCAAGTGAATAAGACCACTTTGTAAAGTGTAGTAAAGATTACTAATTATTCAGGTGCTAACTTGTTTAGATGCTTGTTTTAACAGTTTAACATATTTTGATGGTTTAATTTGATGTCTTTAACTGAACTTGGATTTGAATTATTACATTGTACGCCATCTTGAGTGAAACCAATTTTTCTGAATGATCTCATTTAATAAGATATGGTTTTTATCTTTCTGGTGAAAAACATTCTTTCTTCAATATATCATAAGGTAAAATCAGCTTTAACAACAAATTTATTGCAGCATCTGATGATGCACTTGACAAGAAACAATCTGGTAGTTTACCTGATTTGCTGGGACTGTGAAGCTTGTTGCCCGAACTATATGTTTCTGATGGCAATGTAGTCTCTTCCACATTTATTATGTGACTAACACAAATAAACATGATAGCATGTCAGACCACTTTGTAGAGTCTAATTATTTCAAGTGCTTGGAAAATGTCAAGATGCATAAATCAACACCTCAACATTGATAGTTGATAATTTCAACTGAATTTGGATTAGAATTATTACATAATAAGCCAATTTGATTCCTGTGGAACCAGGTTGGAGAAGATGTAGTTGCTGAATTGTCTAAGGCAATGGAAAGACAAGCTCTTGATATGCGCGTTTCAGCATTGGTGAGTACTTCCAAAGCTTCTTTGGGCCATCGGTTGTGCAAAGCTGTACTTTTTGGAGATTTCTTTTGACATGAGGGCTAATTGTTTTAATGCAGGTTAATGATACGATAGGAACATTGGCTGGGGGTAGGTACTGTGATAAAGATGTTGTTATTGCTGTGATATTGGGCACTGGTACAAATGCAGCATATGTAGAGAGAGCACAAGCAATTCCCAAGTGGCATGGCCTCATCCCTAAGTCTGGAGAGATGGTACAAATCCTTCTAGCAACTGTTATTCTTTAATATGCATTAAACTAGCAATGATGTTATATTATAGGACACTTGAGGTTTGTTGACAGTTTCAATATCAGCTAATAAAACCAGTGTTGTCTTTATAAAGCAAATTGGTTGTGGTCAGAGTTTTGGAAGAGAAGATAATTTCATATATTCTTGATGTGAGTAATGCCCCAAATATTTAGGCATCACAATTACTTGATAAGAAAACATCTAATCATAATACAATTATTTCTCATAATATGAGTAGGACTACTAATAACATACAGAAACATGACTTCTAGTAGCATATAGAAACATGACTCATGATATGGTAATTACAATATGACTCTTAATAGGTAACTATAATAATAAAAAATTTTAACACTTCCCTCAAGCTGGAACATAGATATCAATCATGTGCAGCTTGTTATAAATACTAGTAAAAATATATCTTAAATAAAATTTTCACACTGCTGATTCAGTGTCACACTGCTGATTTCACGCTTGAGCATTGATCAAGACAAATACTGAATTCCACACAGCTGAAGCATTGATGTTGGTGTTAAAGTTATTAATCAAAACGTGAAGACCACATGGTTCCTGGATATAGTTAGGATTTTAGAGTTTCTCAAACTCAATAGAAGTTGATATTTTGGAGTTCCTCAAACTCAGTAAGAGGCTTTGGAAGATCCTCAATCTCAGTCAAAAAAAAAAAAAAAAGATTTTTGAGACATCCTCAAACTCAGCGTACGAGTGTAAGGAGAGGTTTTGAGAGATCCTCAAACTCTCCCAGTAGTAAAGGAGGTTTTGAGAGATCCTTAAACTCTAGAAAATGAGATTTTGAGAGATCCTCAAACTTAGTACTCAATAAGAAAATGAAATTTTGAAAGATTTCTCAAACTCAGTAGAGTAAATATCAAAAAACACGTGTACAAACTTTGTGCGTGCAAACTTTGTCATAGCCAAATAATTCTTTCCATTGAGTTTGATCAGTGTAGAGAGCATAATACTAGCAATAAATAGTTACGTTGACTTAGGGGCTGTTTGTTTCGTCATAAAAGTCCGTAATTCGTAAATGACTTACAACCCAATTAAAACTACGACGTTTGTTTGGACCGTAATTCGTAAAAGACTTACGCAACTCAACTACCACTCACTTGTAACCTAATTATCACTCACTTACAACCCACTTACAGGTAATTTTGTGGTCATGCAAATTTGTATTATTTTTTATGTTAATATTAATTTTTTTAATATTTAGCATTTTTAGTATTTATTTGCAATATTAAAACTTTTTAAATCACCAAATAGTTAATTTTGTGGTCAACCTTTTCACTTACGATTTACACATTACGACAACCAAACACCGTAAAAAACAATATACTTTCTCACTTACAACTTTATATTCCCAACCAAATACCGTAAAACTTATATGCTTGTAATTCATTTACAACTGTAAAAGACTTTACCAATTACGACTTACAAATTACGGCCAATTACGACAACCAAACAGACTCTTAGCAGAGATAATAGGAAGCAGCAGAAGTCTCGACAGTAAATGATAGAGATCATAGATGGTACGTTTGTTGTTGTGGAGATGATTGCAAACGATCACGCAATATTGAGGCAGTAGAAAGTAGCAAAGAGTGCCGACGAGTGCTGCAGAGGTGATCGGGAAACAAAAACTTCATCGACAGAAGCAACATAGGACTTTGAATAGTGTAGAAATTGATGTCAGTTAGGGTTTGTAATGATCATGGTTGGTTGGAGAAATGACGGAGAAAAGACACTTTCGTTTGAGATTTTTTAATTGAACACTGATCACGACACTCTTCACGATGAACAGTACCCGCGGTACTCATCACGATGAATAGTAAAACTTGGTTTTTTGAGGCGAAGGCGAGAAAAGTTAGGGTTAGGATTTTTGCTCTGATATCATGTCAGTTTTAGAAGAAGACATTTTCATATAGTATTGATGTGGGTAATGCCCCAAATATATAGGCATCACAATTATATGATAAGAAAATCTCTAATCCTAATACAATTATTTCTCATAATATGAGTATGACTCTTAATACCATATAGAAAAATGACTCCTAATAGCATATAGAAATATGACTCCTAATATGATAACTACAATATAACTTCTAACAGATAACTATAATAATCAAAGCCTTTAACAGTTGTATATTGTTATTTTATCAACCATTTGTATTTTAATTAAAAAAACACTGTCATTTTGTAGGTTATCAATATGGAATGGGGAAATTTCCGGTCCTCTCATCTACCAATGACAGAGTATGATCAAGCATTAGATGTTGAAAGTCTGAATCCTGGTGAACAAGTAATGTGTTTATCTTATCTCTTGGCATCTGGATATTTGCTGACTGTTCTGATTGCTTTGGATGCTTCAAGCTCAAGTTTTTCTTTCTGGACTTTAGATCTTCGAGAAATTAATTTCGGGAATGTATTTGGGAGACATCGTAAGAAGAGTTCTCTGGAAATTGGCTGAAGAAGCTTCCTTTTTGGTGATACCGTCCCTTCAAAACTTCAAGTTCCATTTACGTTACGGTATGCTTCAATTTCTTAAGTGATACTGTACCTCCAAAACTTCAGGTTCCATTTATATTATGGTACGGTTCGAGTTCTTTAACAGTTGCTTCCATTTGGAGTGTCATAAACTCATAACTTCTATTTTCTGATTTACTTTTGAAGGTAAGTTTATGGGACCAAACTATGAAGGATTAGTCTCCTTTTATTTAGCAAAGTACATCAGTAGTTTTTTACTTGACCATGGGCCATGAAGCACAAACATGACACTAATATAGACACGTCACACATACGAACATGGTGACACACACAACCTTCAAATTCACATGGGCACACTAATGTGACAACAGACCATATATATATTTATCTATGCTACTATGTATCTGTGTGATCTTCAAATGCACAGTGGACAGTAACATGACAATAAACCATATATGTATTGTATCTGTTACTATGTATCTGAGTGCAAGGATGCATACATACGTAGTTGACATTTATTAGAACTTCCTATTGTGCAAGGATACATGTATTATCTCTAAAATAGATTAACATCTCCCACTTCCATCAAGCATATCCTGAACTTTTTATAGTTTTCTACATGTGAACATTTTGATGGCCGGTTTTGACCAAAATATAGTAGTTTCCAATATATTAATGAAAGTAAATATTTCTGGAGAAATGTAAACATGTAAACTAGAAGTATCCATTAGGTTTCTGAAATTTAAAACTATATATATGAAAAATTGAGGACATAGTTGAGACGTGTTCGAGTGTCGGTGTCCGACACGTCCACGCGGGTACTTTGATAGAAATGTCCATGGTATGGGAGAGTAACACGAAACATTTATTAGAAGAGGTAACACCCTACCGTCTTTAAGCCATTGAATTTCTTGAAGATCATGAAATATACTTGCAACCAATGTCTAGGTGCCCCAGTTCATCAGATATTTAAGAGAGGAAAATCTGATTCCCCTTGCATTGGAGAATGTGCCCACACATGTGAAATTTATGGGCATGGATTTGAGTATCCTTTTTGCAATTTTAGATCCTAGCAGTCCACCTGATGTAGAACTAGATAAGAGAAGAGGGGAAGAAGGGAAGAGGGGAAATAATTAGGGTTTAGGAGGATAAAGATTAATTTCGGCCTCGACACTCGGGATGTTTCTCCCACTCTGCATATCACCATGCAAGAGATTCAATTTGTAAAGCAAATCAACACGCTTCAACAAAAATGCTTTAATTCAAGTCATCATAATCTACCGAATGAACTGCAAGTCTTGACCTTAAATAGGCTCACACGTTAAGAAGTTCCCCATCACAACCGATGTGAGGCTAAATCACTAGAGAAACAAATAAAACAGCTACAAATGACTAGAGCAATCCCCATCATTCTCCTCGGCTTAAATAGCAGGCACGACCGTGTAAAACTGAACCACATCTCGCATGAATCTTCTCAATCAAGTCAAGATGGTGGTTGCAACACTAGAGGGAATCACATCGAAATCATGGTGGAGGAGGTGTCTCCTTGACGAGTCGGCTGTGACGGTAGCTCGAATGTGGCAGATGATGCAACCAGAGGTGAATCATTCATGTTGAAAGCTGATGTGGTACCAGGATCCCATGAGATATTCAACTCGTCGGTGATGAAAAAAACCTCTTCAGAACTTTAGAGGAATCTGTACATCGAACGCGCAACTCCCTCCCAATCTCAGAGGCTTGTAACCGTCATCTCATTCTCAACTGCAAACTCCTGCAATATACTATATGGATATACATAAAATTTGTAGTTATCATTGTCATTCGTCAACTGTCCAGTGATATCGTTATATGTAACATGCAAATGCAATGAAGTAAACACTATGCATGACTGCTAACGAAGCTAAAATGGGACACGAGTGGGACATGCAGGATTCCTAGTGGGACATGCAACAAATTCTGATAGTGGGATGCTAGACTCATGACCAATGTTCTAAATATCGGATATCGGGATCGTGTCGGATGTGGGTTTTTCATATCGGATATCGGATATCGGGGGAGATATCGGGGATACGCGCGCATATCGGTGTTCATATCAGACACTATATATAATGAAATATTGATAACTAAAAGTTGGAAAAAGTCATAGATATCATCTATCTAATAAAAATGATGTAATATACTTGTAAAGACAGTAAAAAACAATATATATTTGCACACAGTCGCGCAATAAATAAGTTATTTTCATATCGGGCGATATGTCGGGCGATTTATCGGCCAAATATCGGGCGATTTATCGGCTGATATTTTAAATATCGGCCTTTTTTGATGCAAACGATATGGCAAACGATTTTCCCATATTATATCGACAGCAGACGAAAAAGGAGATGTCAGATGATATCTCGGCCAACTCGGCCGATATTTAAAACAGGGCTCATGACACATCCCTAAACACCTACTAAAAGAAGAAAGGCCAGAAAATACTGGTGGATCACACTAAGAAACTCCAAATCACCATTAGAAAAAGGATCGTTAAGGGTAGTCACTGTAGATTTAACTCCCGGCTCACGTTCAATATCACTAGAATCATTATCACGAATATTGACATCAATAGGTATAAGTGTGCTAGACTCGACTCGCACATCTACATCGTCACTGGTACCCTCAGAAAATTCATGAATCTCATCAAGGATTGTAGTACATGACTCAACTACTGTTGGGTCAATAACACTAGTGGCTTCGGGAGAAATGTAAATATCCTCAACAAGCTTGAATCGCCAACAATATCGTTAGGCACATTATACTGCTTCTTGGCTTTCCGAACGAATCTGTGTTCCTAAGAGGATCTAAATCAGGCCTTTATATCTTGAGCTAGGGCCTGTGCAAGGGTCTTTATAGTTTTAGAATGACTAATCATGGCCCACTGGCTGTCGATCCTCAATCCAGAACAGAACCTTGATATGGTTTGATGGGTCTTCTTGTAACTCACAACACAAAGATCATCAAATTAGGTCATCAAATGCAGTTGTGTAGGTTTGGACCAACATGTTTCCTTGACGAAGGCGGTGCAGTTCATCTAGGAGGCGGTGTCTATACGTTTCAGGAAAGTATTTCTCTTTTAGTTTGTCGTTTATTTCATCCCAATTCTCTGTGGTAACCCTATGTCTTGCGCAATCACTCTTAACCGTATCCCAGTAAATTCTAGCTGAACCTACTAGTTTTCTCCTAGCAAATTGGACTTTACCCTCTTCAGAAAATCTATACCGGTCAAAGTAATAATCTAGATTAGTTAACCAGTCATGGAACACCTGAGGGTTAGGGAAATTGTTGAATGTGGAATCTTTTATCATGATTCTACAAATGGAGTCATCATCATCATTGCTAAGCTGATAGGTATCCTCATAGTCACCTCTAGTGGGCTTCCTATACGGATAACTCATGTTTATCACACCAATTTACAACACAAAATGCAAGATCACGCAAACAAACGGATGCAATTGCGTAATCTAGACTCAAACAAAACTATATGCATGCGCTAAAATAATAAAATTCTAATTTCCTAGGGCTCAAGTCTAAGTGCATCGGTATGCAATCCTAAAATGATGATAAATACAAACACGAACGCAATCACTAGAAGAAAGTAATAACAATTCAGCTAGCAAATTTTAGCTATCCAACAGTAATTGCTAGGAAATTAACAATCGACAAATCAACTCAAGTTAGGAGTCACTTGAGGGGTGAGTCATTCACGCTCAACTGTAAGATTCCTCTAAAATCATTATGATCCTTCATAGAAATACCCATATCGGAGAGCTGAGCTGAGTTACTCATGAAGTCCTGAAACATTACTGGCACCAAACTGTGGCTTGTAGAGGTCGGACTTGCTATTCAGAAGCTGCAAAATTTTCCCACTGGCTTCGGGACTCAGTTACATATCCAACGCTTAAGATGAAACTGAAATCGGATTCCGAACGGGCCTAAAATAGACTCCGGAAGGTCGGTATGTTGCTATTGAAATAATGGGCTCGGATGGCTCGGATCAGAGCCGATGACATCAATTCGGCTCGGTGACATCAGCGTCAGCTTGGGTGGCCGGGGTCTCGTCAAGCCGATGACATCAGCTAGAAGTCGATTACGTTAGTAGAAGTCAGCTTGCAGGTTCGGGTTCTGTGGATCCGACCCCAATCAACTTTGATCCAAACCTCGATTGGATTAGTAAATCAAACCCAATTAAAATGGGGTTTCACTTAAACTTGATTGACACTCATTTACGCTTTCTCCTTCCTCTCGACACCCAGTTTGAGCGGGCTAGCGGCGACGACGTTGATGGCAGTGATGTCGACGGTGGTCTTCAAGGACAGAGACGATGAAGAGGGAGGACGTGTTGTAAGCATCGTCGAGCAAGATCTAGTGGCAAGATCTGGCGTCGTCAGTGGGAGCTTGATCCGGCGTTGTCGAGCAGGATTCGACATCGTCGAGCAAGATTTGGTGACATGGTTCAAAGCCACGGTGTCGGCCACCGACTCGGTAGACACTGAGACGCATCTGTCGCGACGTCTCGGATCAGTCTCGAATGATACGCGCAAAGCGTCACATAGAAAGCTTAATTTTTTTTTGAAAAAATCACTATAAATCTTAAAAAAAAATGTAGACATCAATATTTATGTATCACATGTTCAAAACATATCACTTAGCACACTAAATATAAAACGGAAGCATAAATCCATGCTTCATCGGTAGAAACATCTATTTAAAATAAATTAATTTTATATTTTATTTACTAAATTAACTACTTTAATTACTAAATTAACGTAATTGACTATTAAAGAAAGAGATGGACTAAGGGAGAGAGCGGGGCAAAGATAGAGAGCGAGAGAGACAGAGAAGTGGAGAGAGACAGAGGGGAGAGATCAGAGACAGACTGAAAGAGACCAGGAGTGAGAAAGAGAGAAAAGAGACTGGGAGAAAGAGAAAACCTGAAGTCCAAGATTGACGGCGGCGGCGAATCTGTGAAGCAAGAGAGCAAGACGAGCTCGCCGGCGAAGCAAGAGGCGAACGGTGACGGGGGCTCACGGCCGAGGCGAAGGAATAGAGGAAAAAAGGAAGATGAGCTCATATCTGGATCTATTTTTTCCTTTTACTCGCTAAGATCATGGGTTCACAGTGACCGGCCTCGACTCGGTCGAATCAGCCTAGTCAACCCGAGTCGTACTAGGACTCGGTCGATTCGACCGAGGCCGAGTCGCCCCGATTCGTTCAAAAAAAAAAAAAAAAAACGAAGCAAAGGTTGACTTGTGTCTCGGTGTCGTCACGACGCCCGCTGAGTCAATCCGAATCGGCCGAGTCAACTCCGACTCGGCCGATACTTTGAACCCTGTCTGGCGTTGATTGTGAAGGTCGACGGCGATCGACGGAAACTTTTGCGATCGGAACAGTTCGCAGATTGGCGACGGTGGAGGCGAGGAAGAAGCTGAAGATGAAGAAGACGTTGAAGATGAGGACGACGGGACGTCGGTGGCATGAACGTTGATGAGGCGAGGTTGACTAGATCCCTCTGGCGGTGCCGAGGAGGTAGCTGTGAGGTCATCAGTGACAGAACTCATCGGCGTGATCAGGTTGAAGGAAAAGGAGATGGAGGTGTTGATGTCGGAGGAGATAGGTGATGAGGGGGGTTGAGACAGTTAAGTTAAAGTCGGGAACTATTTGCTGGTGTAGTAGAGATGGTCGGCGTGCGGTGACCTCCAGTCGAGGTCGATGAGGTGGTTGCGAGGACGGTGTGGCAGTGGGTCTGTATTAGGGTTAGGGCACTGTTGAGGAGGGAGATGAAGGGATGGTGAACAATATTATTTTCATTTTCTTTTTTCATTTTTTAAAAATCCGATCTAGGGTTTCAAAATTTTTTCAAACTAGAGAAGCGAAAGAGAGGGATTTTTGGTTTTGTGGAACTAGGTTTTTAGAATTTTGTGGAAGCGGAGGCTATGGTTTTGTAGAGTAGAGGAGGTTACTAGGGTTTTGGGAAAGGAAAAATTTTGTGGAAGGGAATTTTTTTTTTTGTCGAAGAAAAAAGAGCGGGGTTTTTAGCTCTGAAACTATTTTGATGCAGAACTAAATAAGAGAAGAGGAAAAAATAATTAGGCTTTAGGAGGATGAAGATTAATATGAACCTCGACACCCATGATCTCTTTCTCACTCTGCACATCACCATGCAAGGAATTCAATTTGTAAAGCAAATTAACATGCTTCAACAAAGGGGTTTAATTCAAATCATTATAATCTACCAAATGAGCTATAGATCTTGGCCTTAAATAGGCCCACACACTAAGAAGTTCATCATCACAATCGATGTGGGATTAATTCACTAAAGAAATAAATGAACAACTACAACTACAAATGACGAGCAATCCCCATCACCACCTTAAGCCATTCCACGTAAAAATAATTGAGTTTTCTATGGCTTCAATCCAATTGGGATATTCAGGTTTTGCTCCTATAGGGTAATTATGTGATTTTCCGAGCTGTGATGAGAAATTACCTTACCTGATTTGATGCTTATGGAATACATGGATTTCTATAATAACTATCATGACTTCTATCCGTCTCAATGGTCATTTGAGTTTAAGATTTAGAAGTTTACTTGTCTTGTGTTCATTGGGAGTTAAATTAACCTTCTTTGGTATTCACTGAAGTACAAAGCAATGCATCAGGAACTGCTATATGAGTTGATGCATGTTGTATGTCAATACGTCAGCACAACCTTCCAATGCTTTACATGACCATGTATTGATAAAATTTAGTTCTTGCAAGGTTTGTTTCTTCTAGTATATCATGGATCATGAAATTTTGCCCGAGTACCAAAGATAAAAGTATAACTAACAAATTGTTTGAGTCGATACAGAATAAGGCAAAGGACATCATTATCCATTTCTTTAGTCATTTAAGTTTAAGATTTGGAACATTATTACCTTGTATTAGTTTAGAGTCCAACTGAACCTGCTTGGTATTCACTGAACTGGTAAAGTACAAAGAAACGCGTCAGAGCTGCTATATGAGTGGATGAATGTTAGTGTATGACTATGACAGTGCATCCTTTCAATGTTTGTACGGCTCTGTAAAATTTAAAAGTGGTAACAAGCTTGAGCCTATCCAGAATAAGACGAGGGTGATCTTGCGACGGGGATGGGAGATTTACTAGTATTTAGTCATTTCATGCATATCTACTGTGAAAAATATAATGTATGTACTTGGTATTCTAACCTAAGATGACATACCATATTGAATCTACTTTTGGTTGTGTCTGCCTTAACAGAGTGAACTTTCTTCCACCTGGTCTTTAACATGATAGTAAATGAGGATCTCAATATGATGTTCAATTAAAGAATGCCATCCGATCAATGTGATACACTATGTGCCAGCATAAAAGGTAATGCTGGGTGCCAGTAATCAGGAATCATCAAGTGTTGACTTAAAAATGGGCCATAATATTTATAATTTGATACGTCAGAGTCGAAAATTTTAGGCTATGTTAAAAAAAACACTATTATTTATCTATGGCATAGGTTATAGCTATAATGGTTCTAATACTATCCTAGATCATGAGATTTTTTTCAATTTCAAAGATAAAAGTTGTAACAAGCTTGAGCCTATCCAGAATAAGGAGAGGCGATCTTGCAACTGGGATGGGAGATTACTAGTATTTAAACATTTCATGTTAATATCATATCTACTGTGAAAAAAATAATGTATGTACTTGGTATTCTAACCTAAGATGACATACCATATTGAATCTACTTTATGCTGTGTCTGCCTCAACAGTGTGAACTTTCTTCCACCTGGTCTTTAACATGATAGTAAATGAGGATCTCAATATGATGTTTAATTAAAGAATGCCATCCAATAAATGTGATACACTATGTGCCCACATAAAAGCTAATGCTGGGAGCCACTAATCAGGCCTCATCAAGTGTTGAGTTAAAAATGGGCGATAATATTTCTAACTTGATATGTCAGAGTCGAAAATTTTAGGCTATATTAAAATAACAATATTATTTATCTATAACATAGGTTATAGCCATAATGGTCAAAACACAACTTGGGTAATATAAAATGTTTTCTAGGTTATAATAATCAATACTTACGAGATTAATCATAATTCTTTCTTAAGAAAATATACAATGTATAAATGTATCTGCAACTCAAATAGAACTGTGAACTCATTATGCATTAGATTTTTTTTTTTTTAAAACTTTTTAGTCTCGGATACATCTCTTGTAACTCTTTAATAGATCTCAGATATGTTATAAATTTTAGTATACCTAATTGGAGTATCCATCAAGTATACCAAGTACCCCATGTATCATATATGTATCACATTCACCTACTCTTTATCATGGTATCACATTCACCTCCTCCTAGCGATGTATTGCAACATAATTCAAGTATGTTTTGACAAAGGAACTTCTTGAAGGGGTGTCAATGTGTTAGGAAGAGAACGATGATAAGTTCAGGTCCTTTGTCCCAATTCTTTTGAGTTTGGACATGCTTGCACCAATTAATGCTTGGGCCTACTATATGGTGCAGTCTCCAATGCCTTTCCTCCTCTTTTTCACAGTACCTCTATATGAGTCTCCCTTGCCAATTTCATCACCTCCATGTTATATACTACAACAAAAATGACAACAATGCCAAACCTTCATCTTATAATTAATACTTCCAAAATATTAGATAAGAATAAATTTATGTTCTCACTATTGAAATTGGTTCATTTTCTCAAGCATTGAGAGAACTGGTGCCTTGTTTATTTGAAATGTCTTATACTCGTGTTATTTTAGCGTTTGGGTTGAATTTGTTTGTGGCTTGCAAAACATTTGTGCAAAATGCAAGCATGGTGTTTTGACTTTTCTGATTTGGACAGACCTTTTCCATCGCTCAAGCAATATTGACTTGAAGATGCAGAAGTTTTGTTTGATATTGCATGATCTCTTCCTCTTTGATGTCGAACTTTGCTTATTTGTGCTTTCAGATCTAGATAAGGTGTCCTAAGAAAGTTGTTCTTTCCTTCCTTTCTTTTTTTATATTTTTTTATTTTTTTCGTTTATGTGGGTGTGCATGCTAATTCGGAGTGATTAGGAATACGTAGTTGATTCTCTTGGGGAGGTTCACTTCTTTAAGCAGCATGTTCTAATTTGTAATTGTTCTATGTAAATGTTATTTGTTGCCTTAGAGAAAATGGAAATACATTCCTTTGGCCAGCACATTTGCTGAGCTTTGTTTTTGGGGACCATAAAATTTTTTTCTCCATGCAGTGCAAATTTGTCAATGTGGAAACTGTTGAATGGAACACATAGGGAAACAGTGGGTTCGATGGCTCCCAGCAAAGTCACGAGCATATTCTAGTGACATTGACATCATGCCGATAGCTGTGTCAACAGGTCTGACTTGCTGAAGTGCGTGTAGGTCTGGCCCATACTATTATACCTTGTCTTTGTTAGTTTGCGGGCCTTTAGCCTGACTTTTTTGGGTCAGTCCTAAAATAATTCTCGACAGTTGCAACAAATAGTAATATTGGGGTTTCTAAGCATAAAAATTGGGAGAACTTCACGAAGAAAAAATACCTTGAGTTTTCTTATTGTCAACATTACTAAAGAAGCAAACAAAAAGAATATTTAATGCTAGTAGCCTGTTTGATTGTAGACTAAATTAACAGGAAGCTTTTTATCAACTTGTTGAAAGAATAAAAAGTATTTTGTTCCTTTGGCAAGTTATGTAATTCTTTCTAGTTTATAATCCACTAGATATTCAATATTGAAAGTAGAACTGATACCAAAATCTATAACATATGCATTATCGTTCTCTTTATGCAAGATTTGAAATGGATTAGCACTACAAGTATGCAATTTGTTAACAACATCACCAACATTAAAATTTAATATATTCATAACATCAGTTCGTAACGTATAGTTGGCGTTGTTTTAGGCAACTTTATCACTGATTTTCTTGTGTAATTCGTGCACGTGTGAAGCAACAACTAATGCAATTGCTGATGCAGATTCAGAAACTCTATAACCTGTGGGGATAAGGTTTGTGGGTTGTTTAAGTCTAAAACCATCAATAATCTCATGAGGGCTTATATTTGTTGTCCTAGTGACATATGTATTATAGGTGAATTCAGCGGTAGACAACTTGAAATCCAATTTTCCAACTCGTTCACATACGAGAGTTTGCAAGAGAAGCGGTAAAACAAAATAGAAAGGGGATGATGTTGGCAGTAAGGGAGGAAGGGTGTGGCGACCAAAGAAGACAATGACAATAGGGGTCGACAGTAGAGGAGGAAGGGGGTGGCGACCAGAGCAGACCACAACAGTTAGGAAAAAAGAAAGAGCAGCTGCAAGTGGTAGAGGGGAAGATGGAGTCGGCAACAGAGCTCGGGAAGGGAAATGATGGATGGTAGTTGTGGCAGCAATAGAGGGACAACTGTGATAGCCGGAGAAACAACATAAAACTCCTTAATCACGTTAGTGGTTTTTGAAAAATAGCGCTTTCAGACTCTGGGGCTACAATAAGAATTTCGTTAATAATGGTAATCTTAACATGACTGGTGTAGTTGACACCTAGGTGCCCTTACCCTTGGCACTTATTGCATTTAACAACGGGTCAATTTTGAGAACCTTTGTTTATGTTATCTATTTCGGCGTACAACATTCCTGAGAGGGGTTTTGGGTACTAGACCTTTGGGGTTGGGTAATGCTTTTGGACTCTCCCACCACTCTAGCTTTAGGGGGTCAAAAGGGAAGTAATCTGATCCATCTTTCATTCTAGATACTTGTGGTTTGGATCATGTTATCAAGTGTAGCCAATATGGCGCCGAACGCTACGATAAGTTGAGCTTTGCGAGTGGGTCCACGGGGTGATGGGGGATTGACTAGACTCTCTTAAAGATAAAGTCATCATGAGAAGACACGACCCTAAGTTAAATGTTAATTTTTTATTTTTTTTAATCAAATTACGGTAAAGGAAAGAAAGCAATAAGTTCTGCAATTGCCTAAATGATGCAAATCCTATTCTAAGTATGCTATGATACCAAAATAATGTGAAACGTGTACGAGTGTTCGAAAATCAGCGATAATGTCACTAAACTCACGTTTCATCAACAAGTTACGATCATTGGGTAGGAAGGATTAAAACTAATAACGTAGCAAACGAGTTTAACAAAGAACACACGTAGACTAATCCGGTTTAATCGAGAATTAATTAAAGATAATAAATACATTATGCATGTAATATTCTATGATCAATATCTAGATTACCAGATTAAGAGTAAACAAATACACACAATCTCACTTTTTGGATTGCAGTTGAGTCGATAAAAACTCAAATTAATTATCGAACTTGATTTAACAAATTAGGATCAGAAACATACATATTGAGGATTATGTCGACCTCAGTGTCCTGCTGATAGTTGCTAGATGTATAGCTTTTATCTCTCATGAGTCCAACGCCTCAAAAATCGTGCGAATTGAACTGTGGAAGGCCAAGAAACAACCCGAAAATCAAACCCAATTTGGAAACGGGTCTGTTCTGCTCTAATGGGTTTGCATTGTAACACTTGGGTCAGATATGTGTTGTCGGGTCGGGCGCAGACTACTAAAGGGATCAGATCCGAGTCTTTTTTGCTATCGGGTTGAAGGCTTAAACCCAAATGAAACTTGCTAATGGATCCGGGTTGGTTAGCGGGTCGGGTTTTATTCGAAATAGGATTATAAACCCGAGTGATGATTGTAAACTTGCCTTGCTACTGATGATCCCGTCGACGAGGGCGAGTGCTGGCGAGGGGTTGACGATAAGTGAGGAGGGGCCGTGAGTCTTCTGTGACGATAGGAGAGGATCAGCGACTTTGACGCTGTTGAAGGCGGACGATAACCTCGATTTCAGTTGTCTCGTCCTGTTGTCGGCGGCGAGGAAAAAGTGGAGATCTGTCGAACGTCGGCAATGTCAGAGGTGGCACAGACGAGAGAGAGGGTGACGGTGGTCGTGGCTGTTGGTGGCAGGGATTTGCGACGATGGCTGTAGGGCAACAAAGGTGGAAGAAGAGGAGGGCGAGAGTCTGGGGCCGGCGGGAGAGGAAGAAGAGAGCAGCGCGGGGAGAGGAGAGGGGGCTGAGGCGTGAGCAGAGGAACATGGCGTGGGTGCGGCTAGGCGATGACCAAGAAGAAGGTAGAAGGGCTGTCAATGGTTCCATCGCAAGGTTGATGATGAGATTGGGTTTGGTGGTGGGTTGCAGACGAGTGTGACAACAACTGCAAGGTGGGTTGAGGAGGGTGGTGGTGGCAGCGAAGGGAGGAGAGGTTGATGGGTTCGGCGGCACGTGAAGAGAAGAAAAGGAGGGGAGAGAGAGAGAGAGAGAATAGATTAGGGTTTTAATTAATTGGGAATAATGAGGAATCTAATCCTAGAACACAATTAATTTCTCACAATAATTTTCATCAAAATTCTCATTAATTTTATTCATAATAGGGGAGCCTTTAATAGGCTTTATAAAACTTGAGTTTTCAATTACAACCGATGTGGTACTAAAATAACAAGAAAATTAAAAAAATAAAAAATACATAAAATACTCCTTGAACTATTCGAAGAAAATTGAAGCGAGTCATCTACTCCAACGATGATAGACGCACCAAGATTGTGCTAGATATCCACATCACCTTTTCCCCAAAATTCCACATTTTGGTCCTCCCTCCCCCTCCTAATTTGACCCAGCAACAACCTCAATTTAACCGCGGCAGCAGCAGTGAGATCAGCAAGATCCTTGATTTCACTGAGGTCCGAGAGGGTATCGAGGACGCCATTGTTCTAATCTCGACAGCAAGTCCATCGCCCTTATCAATTGAGAAGTCCATCAAGAACTGTAACTCATTGCCATCAGCTCCTGGCATGAAAAGAGATTTTGTTGGGAATTAGTGGATAGGCACCAGATTTGATTTTGATTTGGAATGGGTGAGATTGAGGCTTGAGTATTCTTGGGTGATGAATTTATAAGCTATATTGATTTTAAATTTTTTTTTTTTTGGGGTTAACTTTCTCTATGAATGTGTGAGTATGAATTCTTTGTTTTTTTTTAATAGGATTTGGAGCAGGTTTTTATTTTATTATTGTTTTCTCTGAATTAGGTATCTTCATTCCCACCTTTGTCTCAGATGTCTCCTGTCAGAACCTGACAACTGAACTGACCGAATTTTTTGGTTAGTTCAGTTCGATGGTCAATTTTTTGGTAAAAACCACATTGAACCAACTGATGCACACTTCTACATGGAGTCTGGAGAGTGAAAAGGTTGACTGCAACAATTGTGGGTATAATTTGATATAAACAGCTGATGGAAGGCTTCAATATTGTGCTAAAATACCAATATACTGTCAGTATGTAGTTAAAATATATTTAGTTAGATACTTTTACTTTTATATTTGGCCTGTGCTAAGCGAGATCTTTTAGTTTTCACTCAGTGCCAACCATAGGCCTATTAGATTTGACCAGGGCTGAATTTGAACTTGGCATAATACCCCTACAGCATTGTATGAGGTTGACTTGTGCAAATTAGATTTTGGTTCCTGGAAATCAATCTTATACAGAGATGATTGCACTAAATGTATTGCATTAATTAGTTGGTTGCCCTTCAAGTCTGTCTTATTGATAGGATGAATTCTAAACATTATAATTGATTAGTCTGTTCAATGCAGGACTGCTAAAAAATTGTACAATATTGAGAGCAGACATTTTTTGGCGTTTGTTGCATTCTTTTTTATATGTTATAGTTTTAAAATATTCTTAGGGTTTCATTTCTCGTGTAACAATTTTCTGTCCAAACACCTAGTTTTTCAAACTGTATTGGATATTGAATCACCAATGAATTTTACACCTGAGACTCGATATTCTGCAGGACTCCAGACATGTCTGCCATGCATCATGATTCATCAGCCGACCTCAGAGTTGTCGGCAATAAAATGAGGGATATATTCGGGGTGTGTTTTCCTTTCATTTTTTTTTTAATCCAAGTAAATTTTAAGAGGTTATTCATTTTGGTTGAGGTTCTCCCAGCGACCTATCTAAACTAGGATTTTTATTGGTATATTCCAAAATTTCAGATCAATAATACCTCCCTGAAGACGAGGAAAACAATTGTAGACATATGTGATATTGTTGCTAAGCGTGGGGCCCGTCTGGCTGCTGCTGGAATGGTGGGCATCCTAAAGAAGCAGGGCCGGGACACTGTTGCCAGTAAGCAGAGGACGGTGATTGCAATGGATGGGGGGCTGTACGAGCACTACAGCATCTTCAGGAACTGCTTGGAGAGCACCCTGGTGGAGATGCTCGGGGATGAGGTGGCAAAAACCGTTGTGGTCACCCATGCGAATGATGGCTCCGGCCTTGGAGCTTCTCTCCTTGCAGCCTCTCACTCTCAATACCTTGACGTTGAGGAACCCTGAGGTGGAGGGGAGTCCCGTATTTATTTTTCCCTTTCTTCTCCTTTCTTTTCTGTGACCTTTGATCTCTGTCCCTCACACCATCATCCCTTACAATTTTCAGAAGGTATGTTATAATTTAATACCTGCGAGATAGCGCAGCATATAACGGAGCGATGAGAAGGAAGTCATCATCAGTCTTGGTCTCACAAATGTATAATTGCGGGAACTGGTAGCGGTTGTGTGGCCAGCGCTGTTGTGGCCTGCCACTCTCTCCGGCAAGCCCTGCGCAGCGGCTTAAATATACTTTTGTTTATGTATTTCTTTTTGTTTCTTTTCCCTTTTCTTCTCTTCCTTTTAATTACTTTTTTGGCCCCTTCCATTTCTCCTGGCAATTTGATAATAAAACGGGGGAATTGAATGAGATTTTATTTGATCAGATTGAATGGTTTCTACCTCATGTTTGTACTTAACAGCAAGTGGAAATATATTGGTAGTGAAGTTGTCTAATTTGGATGACTGGAGTCAGGATTTTAACTATCCATTTTTCTTCTGATTTGATGTCCTTGTCAATCACTCTGCAAGCAGTAACAGAATGGGAAATTTTAATTGAAGTCATTGCTGCAACTGGATGCAGTCTCATGTCCAGGGCTTCCAGTTTTTAGTATTCTCTGATGAAAGTTTGACTGCATTTCTGGTCTTTGTTCCATGGGGGAACAGAATTGAATGTCGAAAGGGAACAGGTGTGGAGAAAATGAAAAATCAATAATAATGTGCGTCCAAATCTCTCTAAGCTAAGAGCCTAAGTTTACTGTGTTGCGAGTAATTTGTCCATCTCTGTCTTCCATACATACAGGAATTCACTGGCTGCTGCTTCGTATGTCTTCATTGGATTGCAATGGGAGGAGGGTATGCTGAATTTTACATGCCTCCCTCCTTACTTCATACATTTCATGCCAAGCCTCTGCAACCATCATCGTCTTCCTCTCTGCGTGAATTGCTTTTATGCTGACTGCCTCTTGAGATCGCAGGAGAGGCGCCACATCGTGCTCGACTTGGGGCTTAACTCCCATTCAAAGCTGTTTGATCACACCGCAGCAACATTTCCACAACCTCCTTCCTTGTAGGCCTAGTCGAAGGCAATGTTCCCGTGCAAATAAGTCCCACTTTGAGGACATTGGCTATTTCATCCAAGTAAGTCGGATCTCTGATCGTCTCATCAACCGCGTCCACCGCCTTGTTGCCTACCTGAAAATGGTGCCAGGCCCAGCCTGCTTGACCGCTGTGCTCACCTCCGCCGCCGGCTTCTTTTCCTGTGGTGAGCTCCAGAAGTACCACTCCGAGTTGCTTGAGCAAACAATACTCATTAGTTCAGTTTTGGAGTATACGCTCAAAGACAGGAGCGGATATTGGCATCTGACAATTAAGGTATGTTGGGTAAATTATACTATTTCCGACTTAAAACATGCAAATCAATTATCTTGACAATACAAGTTAAATTAACTTCCTAGCATGCTGCTATAAAAATTAAAATAAATATATATTCTAGTCTGGAGAATGCAATCGCTGCCCTAAAGGATCAAAAGTCTGTCACCTTACCCAGTCGTTGATTCAGCTTTTATCCAGTAGCGGTAAAAGAATCCCCTGGAATTACCAGCACTCAGCCTAAGATAGTAGACAAGACTTCTTACTCAGATAGAGAATTATCGTGCAACCAGAGAATTATTGCCCAGAAACTGAAGTAAAACTAGAAGAAATATGACAGTGGGAGAGAGAAAAAATGTAGCCATAAATCTCAAATTTTGTTGTGTCTCTATCTGAGAATGAACAGGGAGAAGCTCCTTTTATAGGCACATAGCTCTGCTCGTTACTAACAGCCCCAGCACAAATCAAGCGCACGTTCAGTTGGTAGCAATTAATGTGCAACAACCCGGCACGTTCATAGATCCGCTTTTAACGGGTGAAAAAACATTACAGGTCAAAAAATGAAGCACATCGAGAGAGTGAGACAGAGCTCGGGAACACTCTGAGTCCAAGTGCTCGGGATGATCCCCAGGCCAACTGCTCGAGGTTCACTCCGAGGTCATCTCGGGTCAAGTACTCGGGAATGATTCCGAGTGCTCAGCGCCCATTTGGAGTCCAAGTGCTCGGGAGTCTTCCCGAGTCTCCAGGAACTCGGGAATAATTTCGAGTCGTTACTCAGCCCAAAAGCTCCGAAAGACAAAAAATAATTTTCAAAATGTGGTAGGTCCAAGAACCCCTTGAACGGAGCTGCATTCGTGTTTGCAGATCGTGGGGGTGCACCACCAGGACCCGACTCCGCGCGCGGCCCGGATCGGTTCGGTGCATGTGCGCTCATGTGGGAGTTGGCCATGACCTAACACTCATAACAATAGATTTATAAAGAGGTGGTATATATACCACTCAAATTTCTTTGGCCTATCTAATGTGGGACTAAAAACCAAAAACAAATAGAGAGAAACTCAAGTTTTTCCCTCCAAAACCAAATACACATCCAACAGGTACCCACCGGATTATTACACCCAAAAAATTGATAAACACCACCTTCCAATTTCCTGAAATATCATTTTTATCTTAAAACTTTAAAATTTTACATTATTCCAAAATTACCCATCATTTCCTCGCTTTCTCCCTCCCTCCCTCCCTCTCTCTCTCTCTCTCTCTCCCCCTCTCTCTCCCTCTCTCTCTCTCTGTCCCTCACAATATTCAGCAGCACAGCACACGCGCCGAACGCCGCTCAGCACGCCCGCCCACCACCGCTAAGCATCATCGCCTCTCTTGTCGCCCCCTCATCTCCGATCAGAACACGATGCCCCTCCCCTTCCTCTCTTTCTTCAAGTAACCCTTTTATCCCTAAATTCTCTAATTTCTCTTCAATTCATGAGTTTTCTTGAATTTCTTTTAGAATTAGTGGACTCGGTTATTGGTATATTATATCTAAGGTTATATTATTTTTAAAATATAGATAAAACTCACAAAAATTAAAGTATATCGATCAAAATCACATTTTGACAAATTATTTTTGAGGTGGGTTCGCACGTTGTTCGGCTAGTGGTGGCAGAACATTTTATATGTGTTTGGCCAAAACTAGCCAAACACATATATAACATTCGGCCAGCACTGGCCAAACATCATTATTTTGTTTGGCCAGCTTTGGCCGAACAATTTTTTTGTACGGCCAGCTCTGGCCAAATAAAATTTTATTGTTCGGCCTGGTATGGCCGAAAAGTAAAATTATGTTCGACCTCTGTTGGTCGAACAAAATTTTTAAATGCTGATATATTTTTCCCAATTGAACCAGTATATCATTTGCTTGTTATAATGTTTTATCACTCTCTACCGTAGACATGAGTACTCCATACCCATCTAGAGTTCATCCTACTGCTTTGAATAAACACTCTAGGCCTGCATCTCCTTTCAATACTCCCGAAATAGAGGAGATGCAGGAAAACGTTGATAGCGAGATGAAGAGTCTGCACAGCTGATGGTACCATTCTGGGCTGTCCTTATGATATTTCTATCCTACGCAGTTTCAAAACACATATAGCGGCTGATATCTGGTACCAAAAGGTATTTTTTTTGCATAATAATTCTTTTAATAAATATTTATAGAATTTCTTATGATTTTCATTGTGCTCAATTATTTTCTTACAGGAGAGAGATCCTCTGAAATCCCTTTGTCACATATCAAAATTGAATGATTGGGCCGTCAAGAAACACAACTGCCATTTTAAGAATTACATTGAATCAATCGGAATTACGAGGGTCGGTGCATATTTCACATTGAAATATCAACTATATATTGGTTTCCGCTTTTGTGGAGAGATGACAGCCTGAAACCAATATTTTTCATATGCCATATGGAGAGATAACAATTACCTTGGATGATATTGCCACACTTATTGGCATACCGGTGGTCGGTCGATCGATCAACCCCCTACCGTGGATGATCTAATGGATCTGGTTATAAGGATACTCGGTGTGACCCGAAAAGCTGCAGACGATGAGTTGGAGCTGATAGAGGTACATCCGTTATATTAGAATGGTTCCATGCCAACTTCTATAATGTCACTGATGCTGATATGGAGGCCCGAATTAAGTCCGCAGCTAGAGATTATTTGCTTTGTTTGATAGGGTGCACTTTATTTAGTGATAAGAGTGGAATAAGAGTTTTCATCTTGTACCCTAGACTATTTGAGGAACTGAGTGATGTTTCAATATTTGCATGGGGGTACAACCGCACTAGCATATTTGTATAAGCAGCTTGTATGCTTCCATGGGTGATGTTAAGCAGATTGATGACTATTTTTCACTTCTAAAGGTATTGTTAGTTTTTAATGCTTATTTAAAAATTTGTTATGAGTATATTGATAATACTTGAGAATTTTGAACCGACATGAATATATGAGCACTTTTCTATTGTGCGACCCCCTCACAGTATGACATATACGAATGGTCTTCCACGTGCTTGCATGTGGGGATCGCGTGGACCGGCGGAAAGATCGTTGGAGAAGTTAAAAGTAGTCCGTGAATCTCTTAATTCGAGCAGATGAGGTAAGATAGTTACTAAACAACTAAACAATGCACTTAATTTAATCATAATTCTATTAATGTTTACTGTTTTAATATGTAGGTCATATGAAACCCATATCAGGAATCCAGAGATCATCATCCGCTCCCTGATATTTCTTTCTTCACTGGCTGCATAAAGTGTATGGATATCGTTGAATCATATCATCCAGAAAGGATGTTACGACAATTTGATAGAGTGCAAAGTTTACTTTCTTCACTGATCCCGCAATCTCATGATAGAAGATGGTACATTGCACAACGGTATCAATTATCCTTCACCTGTGTAGATCACTTGGAGAGGTGGCGCGGTCATCAATTATCCTTCACCTGTGAACTTTGTATATTGTGTGATCTTAATAATTTGAACTCAATGTCTTAATATATCCTTTGTGTCTATCTTTAACATGTAATATCGTTATTAATATTATTTCTGTGTATCGTGTGTTTTATTATTATTGTTTGACTCTGAAGTCGTGTGATTCTGATCGTATATAAATGAAATGAAATTATATTGTTCGGTTGACATTGACCGAACACTTCTTGTTAGTGTTCAGTTTGTAGGGACCGAACATAACTATTATGTTTGGCCTTGACCAGTCGAACAAAATTGTTTTGTTCGGCCATTAATGACTGAACAAACCAATTCATTATTTTACTTAAAAATATGCAAATATATATATTTATTTAAGTTATATTATCGCAATTGCACATTCCAATAAACCACAATCCATATCCAGAAATCCAAGACATAATCACAATTTGCATTCCAATAAACCACAATCCATATCCACAAATCACAATCCATAGTCAGAATTCCCATTCCCCCTAAAAAACACTTAAATATATATAAATACGATGATCCACAAAAAGACAATTCACAATCCACAATGACGAAATTCACAATCCACAATGATGAAATTCAACCAATCAGTATATTCTTATCTGTTCAATTCTAAGAAATCGAACTTAACCGTTTTGTTCGGTCAAATGGGATCGAACAAAAGTGGTATGTTCGGTCAAATCAGACCAAATAGGAAAACTTTGTTCGATCTAATTTGACCGAACAAGTATTTTTTTCCCGGTTGCCACTAACCAAACAAAGAAGGGATGTTCAGCCTTCGTCGGCTAAACAAAACCTGAAACAAAAGCGATAAAAACTAAAAAAACACGATTTTACAGAGTGAAAACTAAAAAAAACTGAATTTAAACAATACAAACTTACCTTTTCATTGTTGTAATGCTCTCAAGTGGTTAATTGCTTATCCATAACCATAAATGAAACAATGTATTTGCATTTTTTTGATTTAGAAGAGCTGTAAATTTTAAGAATTATTTTAACGTGACTAATGAAAGGGATTATTGCATTGAACAAGAAGTGTTTGATGGGTGTCTTATTCAATGGGTGGCTGCATTAATTCATATGGAGGATAAAATTTGCAAGTTTAGGTAACTTTAAGAGTATTTTAGTCTTTTTATTTAGAGTTACAATGGCCTATCAATTTTTTTCAAATTTTGATAGGTGCCTTGATCAATTTGGTGGGTGTCAATATCCGTGCCTCTCAAAAAATGGGTTTAATATTTTCTCAATGCTGTAAATGCATAAGTTAGTGGATGATCATCATATCTCTTCACATTCTTCCTTACAAGTGCATGAATGTATGAGTTAGTGGGTGACCTCTTCACCGTCTTCCTTATAAATGCATATTGTGAATGCATGAGTTAGCGGGTGACCTCTCCATCTTCCTCCTTGTAACATATGCTTCTATATGCCTATAAATAGAGGCTACAAAGAAGAATGAAGAACACTTAAGTTTGAAGAATAATTTCTCTTGGCTCTCTCTTCTCATTTCTCTAAATTTTTCTCAGTTTCATAACACGTTATCAACACGAACGTTCTAAACAAAGGAGGATTAAGGTAGGATCAAGGTATATAATTTTTTTGTAATTCTTTTCGTCATATAATTTTGAATATCTGACTATTAAAGAGTTAGTCCATAAATTGTTGAGATTAGCATTGGATCAAAGAATGACATCTACTCACCTTATTCGTTGTACATTTTCATCCATTTAGAAATTCTTTCATATGAAAGTAGATTGTATTTTTCTATACAAAGGTCATATGCTTAGTTTTGATTTTATACTAGCAAATTATGAATTTTATAAATCTCCTCTTAAAATTCATCCATTTTTTAAGTGCAACTACAATTTTGAAATTTTTAATAATCATAGTTGTTGAATTTTTTTTTCAATAAACCTGGAAGATCAAAAATTATGAAAACCTTTGATAGATAAGAAGGTTGATGGCTATATTTATTGAAATTTAATTTACTTTGATTGATACATCTATTTTTTTTTACATAAGCATATAGTCATGTATTATAGTTTAATGGAACATGAAGTTTTATAAAACAATATTTGAAGTTATATTGCGATAACATAGAGTTGTATCCACATAAATACGTACAATACATGTTCTTAATTTTGTCATTTTTTTTTACTAATATTTATATTTTTCATACACGAATAGATTACAAAATATCAAATATCACAAAACTTGATTTGGTCACTTTGGATATCTCGGGCAAAAACTACCTATCAAGGATCCTTATGCTGAGATACATCTCGAGGCTAAGAACCTTGGAGATGCAATTAATTAAGGAAACAAAGCATCCCAGCAGAATTGCACTAAGTCCCTAATCTTCCTTCGACATCATATTGGAAGGGTTGAAAGCTGAATATCTCACCGTAAAAGATCATTTAACTCTTTGGACTAATCTAAAAGAGAGATATTACCATCAGAAAATTATTATTTTACCAAAAACTCGATATGAATGGATGCACCTGAGGTTGTAAGATTCCAAAACAGTTAATGAATATAACTCCGCATTGTTTAAAATTGTCTCTCAGTTAAAATTTTGTGGATAAAGCATAACCGAAGAAGACATGTTAGAAAAGACTTATTCTACTTTTCATGCCTTAAATTTGCTTCTATAGCAATAATATCGAGAGCGAAAATTCAAGAAATATTCTAAATTAATTTCATATTTCTTGGTTGCTGAACAAAATAACGAGATTTTGATGAAAACTACAATATATGTCCAAACAGATCTACACCATTCCCTGAAGTGAATGATACAGAATTCCTCGAAGTGAATGCAGTATCATCCCACAAATATGGGCGTGATCATAGACGTGGACATGCACGAGGTCATGGCAAGTTCCGTGGTGGTGGTCATAATTGCTATGCTCCAAATGTTCCTTACAAAAACACACCGCGCTACCAGAAGTTAACAAATGTTGAGGCAAAGTAAGGGAAAAAAAGAAAATACATGCTATGGCGCATCATCATCATGAAGATGCTTGTTATAAGTGTGGAATGAAGGGACATTTTCTCGTACATGTCGTATGTCAAAACATTTGGTGGATCATTACCAAGCATTGAAGGAAAATGAGAAGAATATAGAAATGAATTTCATTGATCTTGTTGGTGAAAATGACAATCCAGGTTTCAGAAGAAGCTAATGTAAATACTATATCAGGAATCGCAAATTTAATTGAAGGTTCTGAAAGAGCTAACATTATGTTACCCGAAGAGACAAAATTCTATATTAGTAATGCATTATATTCTAGCAAATTCAGAAGAAATTTGCTTAGTTTTAAAGATATCTACCGCAATGAATATCACATTGAAACCATAAATAAATGTAATATTTAATATCTTTGAATTGCCTTTATTATTTCATGCCAGAAGCATATTTTGGAAAAACTCCTTGTCCTCTCCTCTGGATTATATCATATAAGAATAAGAACAATCGAATCACATGTTGTAATGAACTAAAAGTTTTTTGATTCAAAGAACTTCATTTTGTTATCCAAATTTTATTTGATAAATGAAACAAGTTCATGTTTAGTCAAATCTGCTGTATCATGATTGTATATAATTTATGGATAATATATTCTTTTATCCTTTATTTAGATATGCATATTATGTACATTTTTTATATGATTATATTTTTACTGTAAATTGTGACATTTACATAATTTCATTTTATTTAATTATTCATAACTATGTTCCAAGTTATGCAAAATTTATGGTATTGAAAAGTATAGTTCATTTAATTTAAATTTTGATATACTAAGATACTGTGCATGTCATGATATTTATATCTAAAACTAATATATTTCGTTTTACGCCATGATAGTATATTTGCTTTCAGATCTTACCATGAGACCAGTTTGTTAATTTGATACTGAGCATGATTCTTATAAATTGGCATTGTTAAACACATTTACATAACACCTTTTTGCTTATAAATCAGAATATTTATGTTCATGTTTATATTGAAAAATACTTTTTTTATGAAATATTTCATATATGATGATTAATTAAGATGTATATACATATGTGTCATATCATGATGTTTATACAAGAGACAATATTCATTTTGTATTCCATGTCTGTGATTCCATAATGATTTATATTTATATCATAACTTAGAACTTCTTTGTCATTTTATTATTTCATCCATCATGATAATATGTGATAATCTGATGCATGTTATATACATGTTTACTTCAAATATGCATGTCCACTATGTCAATTAAATCAAAAATGCAAGCATGTTATTTTAAGATGAATATTGATGACTTCTAGATACATGATATTTTTAAAGTAAGATTTTTGGATTGTCATTTTGATGAGACAATTTTCCCACCATTAGGGGAGAAGAAATGTCGCTTCTTGTAGAACGACATGAAATTGCATGGAATTACATCATCATTGTCTCATCTTGACCCATGTACAAATCAAAGTGAATTTGAAGTTCAAAATATTATTCGTTTACAAAAAATTGCAAACCAGTTACCCAATGTCTTTACTAACGCAAAGAAAGTAACAAAATCTTATATACCGACTGGATATATTCCAGCTCAGATTGATATCCCTGAAGGACAACCTGATAATACTTCAAAAGTACGCCTGAAGCGTGGTCATCATGTTGGTTCAAAAGATAAAAAATCCCGAAGAAAATGGTACTATAAGTACATATTCTCAAAGGAAATAAATTTTCAAAAAGTACTATTAAAGAGAAAATAACTGATCAGTTTATAATTAATGAAGAAATAGGCCCTGAAGAGGCACATACACCTAAAGAAGCGCATACATTTGAAGAGATCTCTTTAAATTATATGAGTACAAGAGAAAGCTGTGATAGAAAGAAAATTATTGTTAATATATTTGCATATATGTTCACTTTAGATATTGTAAACGAGGCGATTGAACTAAAAAATGTAACACTCCAGTAAAGATCAATATCCCTGAATGATAATTAACTAACACAATAGCAAAATGAGTCTAAGACACGCCTGAAGCATGAATGACCTGTCAGTGCAAAGGACACGATTCTTCGAAAGAGAAAGTTACAAGAATTGAATAAGAAAATTGGTCCTCCAGAAGAGTTCACGAAACAAAAGAAGGTAATAGAAATGAGTATTCCAGAAGAGTACATACAATAAAAGATGCAATAGAATTAATGGATAAAGAACAAAAAGTCCCTGAAGAGACATAGGTACCTGAAAATAAAGAGATATCAATCAAGTATGTATCAATTGGAGATATATGGATGGAAATAACATTATTGTTGATGACATATTTGCCTTCACAATAGCATTAGAAATCACCAGAAACGATGAGGATCCTGAACCACAAACCATCGAAGAGTGTTGATGTAGACATGATTGGTCAAATGAAAAGAAGTAATACATGCATAATTAAACTCTTTAACAAAACATAAAGTATTTGGACTTGTAGTCCGAATGCCCGAGAATATAAAGCATGTAGGATACAAATGGGTATTTATTCGAAAAATAAATGAAAATTATGTGATTATAAGATACAAAGCTCGACTCGTAGCACAAGATTTCCTACAGAGACATGAAATTGATTATGAAGAAACATACTCTCCTGTAATGGATGCTACTACTCTTTACTATTTGATCACTTTGGTAATCTCAGAAGGACTAAGCATGCGTCATATGATGTAGTTACAACATATTTATATGAATCATTAGATAATAAATTTATATATGAATATCCCTGAAGGATTCAAGGTTCTTGAAATTCATAGATCAAAATTCCGTAATCTATACTCAATTAAGCTGCCACGATCCTTGTTTGGATTAAAACAATCAGTGCGCTGTGGTACAATTATCTTAGTGAATATTTATTAAAAAGGGATTTGTGAATAATCCCATCTGCCCATGTATATCATAAGAAAATCAAAAATTAATTTTTCCATAATCGCAATATATGTTGATGATTTGAACCTCATAGGGTCTTTTGAAGAGCTCACAAAGACCGCCTCTTATTGAAAAAGAAGTTTGAAATGAAATATCTTGGAAAACAAATTTTGTCTTGGCTTAAATATTGAGCATTTTCGAGAAGGAATTTTTCTTCATCAATAGAGGAACTCCGTAAAAACTTGAAGCATTTTTATATGGATAAAACTCATCCATTAACATCTCCAATGGTTGTACGATCACTTGATGTGAAAAAGATCCTTTTTGTCTTCCTGAAGAGGGTGAAGAACTTTTTGATCCTGAAGTACCACATCTTAGTGCAATTGGTGCCCTTACATATTTTGCAAATTGTACACGGCCAGACATTCCAAAATTCAGTCAACTTATTAGCAAGTTATAACTCTGCCCCAACTCGAAGGCACTGGAATGGTGTAAAATACATATTTATGTGACAGATGATTTGGGTTTATTCTACCCCAAAGAATCAAAGTCATCTTTAGTTTGATATGCAGAGGCATAATATCTTTCTGATCCACATAAAGGGAGATAAAAAAACATGCTATATGTCTTCACGTATGGCGACACCGCTATATTATGGAGATCTGTAAAATAAAGTATGACTACCACTTCATCCAATCACTCTGAAATTCTTGCAATCCATGAAGCAAGTCGTGAATGCATATAGTTAAGATTTATGATCCAGTATATTCGAGAATCATGTGGATTGTACTCAACGAAAAATGCTCTAACAACATTATTTGAAGATAATTCTACTTGTATTGCACAAATTACAGGAGGCTACATTAAATGAGACAGGATCAAATATATCACCGAAGTTCTTCGACACACATTAGCTCCGGAAGAGAGGCAATGTTGATATTTAGCAAATAAAGTCAAGTGACAATCTGACATATTTATTCACAAAAATGTTGCCGACATCGACATTCAAAAAGCTGGTACATAAAATTGGTATGCGGCGGCTCAGAGATGTTACATGCTGAAAGTGGATTTTATCTCATCAGGGAAGCATGTCATCAGTAGGTCTACACATTGTACTCTTTTTCTTTTGTCCAATTTTTTATCCCACCGAGTTTTTTTGATAAGATTTTAATGAGGCGGTGTCACACGCTCACCAGGTGCATATGAATATGTACTCTTTTTTCTTAGTCTAGGTGTTACCCACTGGGTTTTACTAAAGAGGTTTTTAACGGGGCATATTCATGGATGGTGGACATCTAAGGGAGAGTGTTGTAAATGCATAAGTTAGTGGATGACCATCATATCTCCACTTTCTTCTTTGTAAATGCATGAGTCAGTGGGTGAGCTTTTCACCTTCTTCCTTATAAATACATATTGTGAATACATGAGTTAATGGGCGGCCTCTTCATCTTCTTTCTTATAATCTATGTTTCTATATGCCTATAAATAAATGTTATAAAGAAGGATGAAGAACACACAAGTTTGAAGAATAATTCTCTTTGTTTTCTGTTCTCATTTCTCTAAATTTTTCTTAGTTTCATAAATATCCACATATTCGCGGTTCGGCTCATGTGTGTGAGCCACACACACACATATAATAAGAGGGCCAATCCCGCGTTGACACACGGATTCGATCTCTGATAATCTCTTATAATATGTGTGTGAGGCCCACACATACCTTATTATAAGAGATTCAATACACGTGTCAACGCGTAATTGACCCTCTTATCGTATGTGTGTGGCTCACACACATGAACCGAACCCACATATTCGGGCCTCACTTTTCCAATTTTCCCCATGGAAGTCCAATCCTTCATCTACAGCAAATATTTAATAACAAGAGGGTTGCTTTGCAAAAGACCCTCCACTTCACTGTCCAAAAAACCCCACCCTCTCCCCCCTTCACTCCCCCGGGTGCTCCTCTCTTCCTCCTCTCCCCTCCGAGCTCCTCTTTCTGTCTCTCCTCTCATCGGCATGGCATCATCGGCCCAATCCACGATCATCAGCCCGTCGACGACCCGCGTGGGTTGGATCGGCACCGGCGTCATGGGCCTCTCCATGGCCTCCCACCTCCTCTCCGCCGACTACCCACTCACCGTCTTCAACCGCACCCCCTCCAAGGCCCAACCCCTCCTCTCCCGCGGTGCCCACCTCGCCGACTCCCCCGCCGCCGTCGCCCGCTTCTCCGACGTCATCTTTCTCATCGTCGGCGACCCCTCCGACGTCCGCCATGTCGTCCTCGACCCTGCCACCGGCGTCCTAGCAGCCGCCTCCCCCGGATCCGTTATCGTCGACATGACCACCAGCGACCCTTCCCTCGCGCGCGAGATCTCCGCCGCTGCCTCCGCCGCCGCCTGCCACTCCATCGACGCCCCCGTCTCCGGCGGCGACCTCGGGGCCCGCACCGCGAGTCTCTCCATCTTCGCCGGTGGAGATCAGTCGACAGTCCAGAACCTCACCCCTCTTTTCAGCCTCATGGGCAAGGTCAACTACATGGGCGGCCCGGGTTCAGGGCAGCAAGCGAAGCTGGGCAACCAAATCGCGATCACGTGGACGATGGTGGGATTGGTTGAAGGAATGGTGTATTCCCACAAGGCTGGATTGGACGTGGGCAAATGGATGGAGGCGATCTCGACGGGGGCCGCAGGGTCGAAAAGCTTGGAGCTCTTTGGGAAGAGGATACTGGAGAAGGACATGGCACCGGGGTTTTATGTGAGGCATTTTGTGAAGGATTTGGGGATTTGCTTGAAGGAATGTGAGAGGATGGGGCTGGCCTTGCCGGGCTGGCTCTGGCGCAGCAGCTGTATGTTTCGCTGGTGGCACTCGGGGAAGGGGCGCTCGGGACGCAGGCGCTGGTGCTGGCAATCGAGAGGTTGAACAATATTTGCCTGAAGGGGGAGGGATCGAGTTGAGATCAGAATCACGGTGATTTATGCTTTCTCGCTTGCTCTGGTATGTTGTTGTATGGTTGAATTGTGTGTTCCTTACTGTATGCTTAACATTGATGATCACTAATAAGATGCTTAGTTATGATTTAGCAAACCAGTGCAACTTTCAGTGGAATCTTAGACCCCCATTTTATGCAATTTAACACTATTCATGAGTATTGATTAATACATGTTATTAACGCATGATTCTTCTATGACATCTTAATTACATTTGAAGTTTTGCTTGTAGTTGTGAAATGTCTCTCATTTTGTTACACTATGTAAAAAGAACAATCAAGATGTTTACCTTGTTTGATAAGAAAGATTGGTTTCCAAAATTTGCTCTTTCAAACTCTTCAATCTTCATCTTATAAACCTTATCTTTGCTTTATCAGTCAACTGCATTTAGTTTCTTGTTTGATTTGGAATTTGCTTGCTATACATGTATGGTATGTGGCATGTTATCAGGGGCTATATTTTCAGTACCTTGGACACAGTTCTAATCCTTGAACAATCAAGGTGTGTTTTTTCTGACCTTTGAAGAGAATGCATGAGCCTTGCTGCTTGTCTTCCTCCCCAGGAATTGTTTTTATGAAAATAACACAAAATTAATAATACAACAGGAACTATGAGGCTCCACTATCTTGAAAATGGACTGGGTTGGGTTATGGGAAGTTCCAGATTTAAGATGGGAATATGGCCTATGCTTTAAAAAAAAAAAAAAAAAAGTTAGATGAATAAATAAAAGTTGAAGCAAAAGCACTGTTAAGTCACTTAAATTTCATATGATCCAACACCTCAACCACTTCCTTGTTCTTGCTCCAAACTAGGAAGAAAGACTCCTGCCTTGTTAATTTTCATGTGAGAAAGTAATTTGTGGAACAGTTGTCATTATTATTGTTTTTGCGTAATTTGTTTTATTGTAGCAAATACTCTTGGGTTCTCCACTCAATTACGTGTTATTGCAATTATTCACTATGATAAGTTTTTATCTGGTTATATATGTGGCCGTTCCCTATCCTAACTCGCCAATGCCTTTGACGTCTATCTATGCATCAGACTAGATTTGCTTCTGTTGTAATGCAAAACGGATTCAAGGCTTCTAGTTTTGTCTGCTCTGTATTTGCAAATATCAAACCCTTTACCCTACTAAAGTTATCTTAGCAGGAAATGGGTAGCTCCTGGATAATCCCCAACGATGGTTCAGTTAGCTTACAACCTGAGTGAGCCATGAAATCAAAATGTAACTTGATGGCATATAATTCAAATCATCATCTAGTTTATATAGTTTGGGAAAAAAGATTGACACTTGCTTAACAATATTTGCTCTACGAGGAACTTCATAATGGAAATCTATGAAGCACGAACACTTCAAGTGAGTGCCATGTCGGTGTCGTACACGTGTCGGACGCCAACACTTGTAAGACATTTGCCTGACACGTATCAGACACTCCGATGCCAATGTCGGATTTTAAACAACCATAAAAGCACATGTCGGCACCGTGTCCAACGCCATGTCGGCATTAAATAAATTTTAAAGATCATATATTAGATATCTAAAAGTCACATGTTGCTTAAATAAACATGAAAAAAATATCGTTCTGACATAAGCAAATATATTAGTAGAATTTACACACGTCATGAACTAGATGAGGTATTGTTAGATTATTTTTTAGTTTTGTTTGTTACTTTATAGAAGCTATATATTTTGATTTTATTTTATTTTTCATCTTACCTTTAATAAAATTAATTATTCATGTTTGATTATTTTTTGATAAGTTAATTATTCATTATTCTATGCACATAGGTAGAATTGTTTAGAAATGTCTTTTTCAGAAAATATTATTGAAAAAGTTGAAGACAATGTACCTCTTTAGATGTATGAGTGAAAATTGAAAAACTAGGAAAGGGGAGAATATTTATCCATATATACTACTACTAATAATAAAATATTGCTTCCCGTATCCCCATATCTTTTTTTTTGGATTTTGTCGTATCCCGTGTCCGTGTCATATCTGACGTCCATGTCTGTATTCATGCTACATAGATGAAAATGTTTCTTAGGAGCCATGCCATATACTGATTCCAAAAAGAAAAATTGCAAAAATATCCATTACGAAGGTGATTCAAGTTAACAACCATTAAATTTGGAGTCGGTTGTAGCCTCATTAATTCGCTTTCTACTTTTCTAATGAAGCTAGTTTCTGTCCCATCATCTTAACATTTAGGTTATATATATATATATATATATATATATATATATATATATATATATATATATATATATAACCTAAATGTTAAGATGATGGGGTTACTGTACCTCAGCCTGCAGGCTGAGAGAGTTTCTCAGCCTGCGGGACGTGGCTGAATATATGCCACACATCGGTCGCAGACTGTGGGCGCCAAAAAAATCAAAAAAATCCCGCCTAAACAATCGTGAAACAAATTGACAAAAATACCCCTTTTATATGACGACTGCGACTTCTAGCATTGAAAAGTAAAAAAACATTCCATGGTCGCAGACTTAATACAGAATAAAGAATACCGGAAGAAACATGCTATCGTATAGCAATATGACCTCCTTCAGTACTGCGACCAAAGTCGCAATCTTAATTGTTCATAGGAGTATCAGGCAAACATTCAGAAATTATACGAAGGACAGTATTTGATGACTAACAGTTGACAATTTATGGTCGCAGTTACTTAATCATTTATCAGTTCCCAATGCGATTATGGTCGCAATAATGAACTGTTTTGGAGTTCAAAGTAATTTAAAATTATAGTGTATTAACTTTTAAACTGTTTTGGATAACTGAACAGTCACCTAGGAAGTATACAATTTTTGGAAAAGGTAGAAAATATATTTGAGAGATATTCACGTGGTCCGAGAACTTAAACCTTTTGGTGGAATTCCGGGATTAAAAATATATAAACGGTCATGAGCAAAGGATTAAAAACATACTAAGTTATTTTTGCTCAAACTAGTTACTCTCACTGTTCGGAAAATAGATTCAAAAAATGTCTTCACCACCGTCTTCACCGGAAAGAAGCCAATCATCTAATGATGATTGGATGTTTAGTTCTGAACCGATGTCTCGCTACGGGTCAGAATCTGAGCTTGATACAGACGACCCGTTCTGGGAGTTCATTGATGAACCAAAACACAAACATAAAGAGGAAGAAAGCGAAGAGGAGACTGTCGCTGAAAAGGAGGAAGAGACGGAAAGCGATACGGAAGACGAAAGCATGACTCTTGACGACGAATCTGATTACGATGGTGATGACGAGGATTAAAAGTTTAAAAAATTGTATTTTGTTTTTTTAAATATATATAAATATGTTTTCTAAAGTTAATTCTGTGAATTACATTTTTTACTACTTTGTCTTGGTTGAAATGCTGTACAATTGTTACAAACTTTCATTTTAAATATTTTACGCTAAACGAATATACTGCGACCATGGACGCAGTTAATAATTATATTACTTCACCCGTATAAATTTTTAAAATGAAAGGTTGCGACTTTGGTCGCAATTGCTGGACGCAGACTTAATAAATACACTGTGAACTTGGTCGCAGTTGCTGGTCTTTAGTCTTAATCAACAACAACACTACTACCTTGGTCGCAGTTTCTGACCGTAGTATTAATAAAATACACTGCGACCTTGGTCGCAGTGCTGGCGTTTAGTCTTAATAAAATACACTGCGACCTTGGTCGCAGTTGCTGGTCTTTACTCTTAATCAACAACAACATTGCGACCTTGGTCGCCGTTGCTGGTCTATATTCTGAATCAACAACAACACTGCGACCTTGGTCGCAGTTGATGACCGCAGTCTTAAAAATAATCTGCAACCTTGGTCGCAGTTGCTGGTCTTTAGTCTTAATCAACAACAACACTGCGACGAGGTGACACGTCACCGCAGCAGTTGCTTAGTCGCAGTCTTTAGTCGCAGTGTCGACCCTGGTCGCAGTTGTTTCTGTTTGCACTGTAGTCTTATGCGACCTTGGTCGCAGTGTCGTCTCTGGTCCAAGTTGTTTTGTTTGCAATGCATGACTGCGACCAAGGTCGTAGTTTATTAAAAAACAAATATGCTTTTTATTTATGTCCATGCATTTATCTCCAGGCATGTGAAAATGATACAGAACGCTCTCTTATACAATAAGATTGAGTGTTACAATATAGCAGTACAAAGAAGATTAAACATCAAAAGAGCCCTTGTTGACTAAGAGCAGTGGTGTTATTGAGGTCTTTTTATTTATGTCCAGGCATTTGCCTCCAGGCATGTGAAAATGATACAAAACGCTCTCTTATACAATAAGATTGAGTGTTACAATATAGCAGTACAAAGAAGACTAAACATCAAAAGAGCCCTTGTTGACTAAGAGCAGTGGTGTTATTGAGGTCGCAGTTTATTAAAAAACTGTGGACGACGAGGACCATGACTTCTTCCCTTGCGGACGATGAGGTCTATGACTTCTTCCCTTGCGGACGAACATCGATCAAGTTCGCCGGCGAAAATATTCTCCTAGGGGCCCAGCGAACCTGAAAAAGGACAATCAAGCTCTGGGTCATCTTCGTCCATAGGGTCATCTTCATCCATGGAGGCAGGCCCCTGTTAGAGAATCTCAAGAAGGCGGGAATTCTCAGAGCAATTGCTCTCGAAAAGAAAATAGTCTAAGTATGGGCTGTTAAAAAGGGACAGGGTGAGCCCTATTTATAGGCAGCCCATAATAACCATAATTAATGGTTCATTAATTAGAACCGTCGGCTTTAATGGTCTCCAACCGCCAGCGCCGGTTTGGCATTAAAAGACATTAACGCCTAAACCCAATGAAGAGCCGACGAGTAGACAACGTAGACTTGACGTTTAAAGATCTCATAAAATCTTTATGACAGGCCGCGTCTGTCGGGCAATTAACCATGCACACTGCGACCAAAAGTCTCTCACTAAGGTCGCAGTTTAAATGTACACAGCGACCAAAGTCTCTGACTAAGGTCGCAGTTTAAATTAAACTATAAAGTAGAATTTTATCGCAGGCTGATAAAATTGATCTGAAAAGATTTTATATTTTGAGAAAAAAATTTATCGCAGGCTGAAAAGTAGAAACTAGATCTTTCATAAAAGAGGTAAGGAAATAGGGCGAAAAGTAATTTATATACAATAACCTAAATCCTATAAAGAGCGGCAAAAAAGGGGGAAAAATAATAATAAACAATAAGGAAAGTTATCGAAAAGGGGGTATTTGGTAATTTAACTTCTTCCTAAAAGCGGGCCGCAAGTTAGTGGGGTGACAAAATTGAGCCACGTCACCGCAGGCTGAGAGAGTTCTCTCAGCCGCAGGCTGATATACATTTTTCTCATATATATATATATATATATATATATATATATATATATATATATATATATATATATATATATATATATATGAGAAATCAGGAAAACAACTGAACTGACATAGGAGGGACTACCTCCTATGTCACTGATGTGGCAAAATCTCAGCCTCAAATCTGGGGCTGAGTAATAATAAGTGAAAGGGTTATTAATTTTGCAAAAAAAAAAAAAAAAAACCCCACTTTTTGAAAAGAAACATTCAAACTCTCTTTTGTATCAGGACTCTTCTCGTGATAGATCAAAACTCAGAACTCATACGTCGTCGCTGCCTTCGTCTTAACTCTCTCTGTCTCTCTCCCCTCTCCTCCCCTGACCCCGATCAACATAGTCGGAAGACCAGCCGCTGCCCCCACATCAACCGGTAGGTGCCAACGACCTCTCTATCTCTCTGGCCGCTCTGTGTGTCCCCTCCCTCTTCTCCCCCTCCCCTGATCAACATCGTCGGAAGACCAGGCGTCACCCCACATCAATCGACAGGCTCCAACGACCTCTCTCTGTCTCTTTGCCCACTCGCTCTCCTCCCCCAACACCAATCAACATTGTTGGAAGACTAGCCGCCACCCCCACATCAATCAGCACGCGCCAGTGACCTGTCTGCTCGCTCTTTCTTTCCCCCATCTCTCTCTTTGCCTACTCGCTCTCTATCAACAGGAGCAATGACCCGCCACCAGATCAACCACTCGTCATCGCCTCTCCCTCTCTGCCATCAGCAGCAGGCCCTACTGCTGCCACCTAAGCATCGACATTGGTATGTTAAAATCCAATGACTTCACTAGCGATTTTTTTTTTTGTTTTTATGTTTCCTTAAACTTGATTAATTAATTGTGAATTCTCTGGTAGAGGATGCACCAACAGCAACCAGCAGAGGGTGTAGCAGCAAGCAGAGGTGACATCGACATGATCCTTACTCCCTCACTTCCTACGCAAACATCAACATGCAGACTACAACCTGGCGTGTTCCAAAATTTCTTCTCCTTCACATTCAAGTTGCCGTCTTGCTCTCCCCCAGCAGCAACCGCAAGCAGCAACTGTAGCAACTAGGAGCAATAATCAACTACAGAAGTCCGTCAACAAGGGAATCGGAAAAAAAAATTCCTTGAATTTTTAGTTTCATTGAAGTTGACATTTTCAAGTATGAACTTCAGAGATATTGATTTAAGGTTTTTTTCTTTTCTCACATTGGAAACTGTTATTATACTGACATTAAAATTGGTTTTGAATTTAATAAGATATCTATCAGTTGGAGGAGATACAAATTTCATCATACTTGTAATTTCATTGAAACATACAAATGCACACGCATAATGTGGAATGCGTTAATAAAAAGAATTAAACTTTAATACAATAACTTGGCAAAATTTTTAATGTTGTAATCTCATTTGACTTTGTATTTTTGTATGATTTCCCGTTCGTATTTAGAATGTTAATATGTCATTGCAATGCATACAGAAAGTTAATGTGAATATTGATCTCTATGCTGGTATTCTTACTGCTTTTTTTAAACTCTTCTCATGAATGTATGATGATTGATGACATTGAAATGAATGGCATTCTGCCTAGTGCTTCAAGGGAAGAAGAGACAGACTTTAGTCAACATAAATGGGGTAAATCGGAATTAGAGCAAATCTTTTACAGGAGAAAAATCATATATTAGTTTGGAGTTTCCTACACATATAGGGCATACAACTACTATAATTCGCATGGATTTCATTGTGGCCTTGGAATTCGTAAAGAATCCATTGATAAGTCAATTGGTACTCCAAATAGTGTTATTTTTCGAACTTTTGTGCGTAACAAGGCAGGGAAGAAAAGAATGACAGAAAAAAGAGAATTGGGAAAAGCCATTCAATCGAAAACCTGAATAGAGAGTGAGTTGTGGAGCCAAAATGAAAATCAAGTTGACTTCTTCAACACATGGGTGGTTACTAAGTGTGTGAGGGGAGCACCCAAATCGTCGCATCACAAGCCCTGATAAAGTGTTTCATCATAATTCCCACAAGTAGCAACATCGCACAAAAGTGCAAGGAGCAATATCCAAAATTAAGTCAAGGAGGAATTACTCCTATTATTTTCCGGTTCTTAATGTTACATATGGGAGTCAAGATGATTCACAAATCACTCCACAACAATGCAACGATCATATCAGAACAATAAGAAAGAATAATATCGGCATTAGTGCATCTTTATCATTAAGAATTTTCGAGAATGGAGAGCGACAAATCCATATTTCTACTTTGCTGTGGAGGTCGATCATTTGGGCACGATGAGGAGCGTGTTCTAGACCGATGGATTAAGATCATCCTATTTAAGTTTTGGAGACGTGGTAGTCTTCGATGTTACATACCGGACCAAACATTTGAGTCTTCCTTTTGTTTCGTTCACAGGAGTTAACCATTATCGATAGTCTACACTCTTCAGTTGTGCATTGCTTGCAGATGAGTAAGAAGATAAATTTGTGTCGCTCTTTATCTATTGGCTCAAGTGCATGCATGGAGTTGCACCAAAAGCAATCATCACAGATCAAGATTCACAAATATAGGAAGCTATAGAAAAGGTTTTTTCTTAACCCTTGACATCATTGTTGCTCTTGGCATATCGACAAGCATATTACTGAGAAGGATATGTTGTTGAAGAACCAATATAGAGATGAGTTCTCTAAATTCTATAACAGTTGCTATTGAGCTAGTACCATAATCAAGTGTGAGGAACAGTGGAAGGCTCAAAATGAAAAGTTTGCCATAGATGAAAATACATCAAGTTGGTTACCGAAGATGCACAAATTGTGAGAATATTGGGTGGATGCATACCTGAAAGACATATTTTGAGCATGAATGATAAGTAGTCAGAGGAGTGAAAGCATCAATGCTTTCGTTGATGGCTTTGCCAATCCGAAAACTCAGCTTGTTGACTTTGTATGTCTATATAACAGAGCCGTAGCAGCCCTTCGTGCCTCCGAATCTCATGAAGATTTCATGAATTTAAATAATGCTCCTCCTTTGTGTCTTTCACATCCCATTGAAGTGCAAGCCGGAAAATCATATACTAGAGAGATCTTAAAACTTTTTCAAATGGAGCTCCTTGATGGTATCACTTTTTCATGAAGAGCTCCAAAAAGGAAGGATCGAAGAGAATATTTAAAGTTCAATATTCTCTTAGTGACCAAGATAAGTGGGAAGAGTTAATTTTTGATCAAGTTGACGAGCTTACTATCACATGCACTTGTGCAATGCTTGAAACATATGGTATTTATATTGGCACGTCTTGCATATCGTGCTTAATAATCAAGTGAAAGCTTTTCCAGAAAGTTATGTATTGCATAGGTGGAAGATTGATACAAGGCAAAGAAATATTGGATTTGCTAATGTTATGAATCTAAGAAAAAATGAAAATAACATATTGTTCCAACTAGAATTCATATTTCTTAAACTTGACACAAAGTTGCTTTTCTCTTAATTTACAAAATCACTTTCAAATGATTCTCATGCTCATTTCTTTTTAAGTGGATCAATATGTCATCAATAAACACCATTACAAGCTGATCAAGGTATGGTTGAATACCCTATTCATCAGATTTATGAATGCAGCTGGAGCATTAATTAATCCAAAGGGCATAACAAAAAACTCGAAGTGCCCATACCTTATTCTAAAAACTGTTTTGGCCATATCTTCTAGCTTGATCTTCGAGTAATGATATCCAACCTTAAATCAATCTTAGAAAATATGCATGAACTTTGAAGTTGATCAAACAAATGATCGATCCTAGAAAGCGAATATCAGTTTTTAATAGTAACCTTATTAAGCTCCATATAATCAATGCACAATCTCATACTTTCATCCTTTACTGGTGATCCCCATGGTGATACGCTGGGTCGGATAAATCTCTTATCTAAGAAATCTTGTAAATGAATATTTAACTCCATTTCAGCTGGGACCATTTTATATAGAGTTTTCGATATAGGGGCAGTTCCTGACAGCAAGTCTATAGATAATTTAGCCTCTCTATCCGGGGGTAAACCTGGTAATTCCTTAGGAAATACATAAGAAAATTTCTTTACTACAGGGATGTTCTTAATTCTAGTCTCAGTAACTTTCTTGTCCAACATTATTGCTAAAGACTCTTAACATCCTTGTTTTAATAATCTAGTAGCTCTTGTGGCTGATATAATTGGCATATAATGCTTGTCTTTTACCCCCTCAAAGATAAACTCTGAAATCTCTTCTATTTTAAAAGTCACTCGCTTCTCGTAACAATTTATTAATGCACGACAGGCTGACAGAGTCCATTCCTTGGATAATATCATATTTCATCTTTTCAAACTTCATAAAATCTACAAATGTTTTTACTTTTCCTATCAAAATCTCCCACCCTTTATATCTAATACTTATATCATCTCCGAGCCTACTGGTGTTGATATTACTAACTGAAGATTTAGAGGTTGAGGGGGTTGATTAAGTTTAGATGTAAATGAATCACAAACAAATGAATGTGTGGTACCAAGGTCGAATAATACTCGGGCAGTATGTCCCGCGAAAGATATCATACCTTCTACCATTGCGTTCGATGCCTTAGCATCCTATTGAGTCAGTGCAAACACTCTGTCTTGGGCCCGCGGTTGTTGCATGAAGATTGTGTTGTTGCATGCGCCTGAGATTATTCAATGATCCGGCTAGAGAAGCTACTCCTGCGGTCAGTTTTCCTTTTCCTCTACCCATTTCTTGACTCTTTCGTGTTGTCAGACAGTCTCTCCTCACATGTCCTACTCCACCACATGCAAAATGATTTTTTCCCAAGCACGGCTTCCTATAATTTTTGTTACATCTCGGATACCAAGGGACTCTGGTAACTATGGTACGAGGTGAGGTGCAGGCTGTGCACTTCGAAGAAATTTCTCGAATCTGGGTCATGGACCGCTATTCGTGCCTGTGCTTCTCTGGACGGGGGTTACAGTAGATCCCATACTTCCACCAATTCTGGAGCCTGATGCTCCCATTCCCGACACTTTTGGAAATCAAAGGCATTTCGGAGAAGGTTGTCTCCCAGCCAGAATTTTGTGGTTCTCCTGTATGTCCTCCACTTCTGAGGTTTTCTCTACAGTCTGGATATACACGAAGTTGAAATGACACTAACTGACTTTTGATTTGTCGGGCTGATCCCTCTTACAAAACTTTTCGTCTTCTCAGCCTCATCCCTGACTAATCCTCCAGCATATCTCGACAACTAGATAAACCTAGCATCATACTGAGCAACGCATCAAACCTTGCTCCAGTTCTTGAAATTTCAGTGTTAACTTATCTCTTGCCGTTTCTAGGATGTACTTCTCGTTAATTCTTTCAACTAAGAATCTCCCTGTGTTTTCTTCTCCAGAAATTTCTGCACCGTCTCTAGCGGTCTCTGATTAGTCTACAATTCTGCATTATTATATCACATTTTCCTACTGATTTATAAATAAAATATCATTTCTAATTGTGTTTTTGTTTACTTTGCAGATAAATCAAGAGTTTAGGGACAAAGGAGTAATAAGAGCTTAATTAAACCCATTTTTGGGTAATTAAATCCGGATTTCTTGGAAGCCAAGTAAGGGAGCTTCTAGAAGATGCATTGAACCTAGATCCTTGCGCAAGTCAGACGAATATCCGGGCAAAAATACCCGAATCCGGATATACGAGGAAGGTTCTCGCAGGAGAAGGTCCTCGCCAAAACCAGGGACCTAAGTCCCTGGTTTTGCCACGAAAACACGACAAATGCCACGTTTTCATGGCAATTTGGTGGGTCCACACGTCCATTTTCGACGCGTGGCCTCGTCTCGCCTTCCGGAGGCTTCTTTCGCCTATAAAAAGCCCTGTAGAGACCCGAAACGCAAGTAGATTTGTATTTATGCTAGGTTTTCTATCTTTTAGTGTAGTGCAGTGTAGGTGTTCTTCTTCTTTTATTTTGTATTTTCTTTTCTTTTTAGATCATGTATTAGGGCAGAGAGATTCAGAGAGAGAAATAGAGAGAGATTTATGTAATAGATGGTGACAATCTATGTAAATGTGTCTCTTTTCTTCTCCATTGTAATCTTCTCCATCTTTTACATGATTTTAGCTAATTTCTTCTTCTCATGGCAATCTAACTACTAACCACTAACCATCTAACCACTTACTTGATAATCCACATGAATCTAATAGCCTCTACAAGGTCTTACTCTTGCAAGAGCCATTGATGGCTCATGATGATGGATTCTAACATTCTAACATTTCTAACACCTAACCCACTAACTTGCTAACTTGCAATGTCTTCTTTACTTTATGCTCACCTCTAACCGGTTTTAATGATCTAATAGTAGCTTGCAACTTGTTGTGTGGTATGAACGTGTTGTTTGAATGTAGAAGCACAATCTTATGAGCCATGTTTTGTATCGTCTCTTGAAGCCAAGGATTAGTGATGGCTAAGGATCCATGTGAGGCAACTATCACTAAGAGGTTAGTATGGTTAGTGGAGCAATTAGTAGTTAGTAGCCATGAGTTTTCTTTTATGTTGTTTTAAAAATCAATTTCCAAACTCTTTTATCATTTTTCAAAACCTCTTCTTATTTCATTTTCTTTTATCTCTCATTTTTTACTTTCTTGTTTTCTTCCACAGATTCCACAACCACTTCTCTTTTGTTTCCTTTGCCATTTTCATCGCCTTCTCCATCTATCACTTTCAGTTTTCCTTTTCTTTTTCTTTTTTTAATTCTTTAACCAAGAAGAACTTGTTAACAACCAACGTGAATAAGAACTGTTAATGCTTCTATTGCCTCCCGTCCCTGTAGATTCGACCCGTTGAGCCAATACTATAACGGAAGTATCGAGGTAACATTAGCACACACATAATTACATTGATTCACAAAATACACATTTTCGATTGCTGGTTCCGCCCCGATCAGTCTCCCACCAATGCTCGACTTCTCCCTGAAATATGAAGGATGCAAAAGATAACTTCTGGTAATCAGTGCAATCCATACACTCAGAATCTTTCCTATCTAACGAAATCACTTCTCGGCTAATAAAGGGTCAACTTCGCCTTCAAATTCAAGAGGGTTCAGCTCTTGAAATTGTTCTAGGGCTCGGTTAGGATTATTTTCTCTTGTCACCATTTGAGCCAGCCAGTCTGGCGTTACATTTTGGCTACCTGACCCCCACAGCCTACCCTTTAGAGTTCACGTTGACACTCGGGGGTTGGATGCTCCCGGTCGTGTTGTGCGGTGGGGCACTTATCTCTGGATCAGTGTCCACGGGTGAGTGATTCAAATTCATCTGCTTTTATATGAATGATAAACAATATTCCTTTACTAAGATTGCTTGCATGTTGTAGAAACTTAAACAAAAGAAATTTCTTACTCTTAAGTGCGAAAGTTTTAGGTTTGAACAAGTAACTTCTATTTATACAAAATATGTAATTTTCCTTACTGATAACTCTAAACTATACATATACACATTTCAAAACATCATGACATCCTACATGCAAAATTCTTCTACTCATATTCTCAAGTCATCACGGGGCATTACTGGCTCCACTAGAACCCCTATCACTATTAATATCTCTCTCGTTGTCAGTATCCTCATCAAACTTGGGAATATCTTGTTCTTCTTCGGGTCATGTTCCATAGGATCTTCTTCATTTATTAATTCTTTCTTTATTGATTCTTTGCTTACAACTCCTATGTTTTTCTCTCTCACATCCTCATCAAAATGCTAGTCATCCAGGTCACCATCAAATTGACCCCAATTATCATTCCACCAAGCATTCCAAGGAACGCCTCCAAACATGAATCCTCCCTAGGATTCCTCTACATTTTCTTGTTTCTCAGGTTCAGCCTGAGGCTCATTCATCTCGGTCTCTAGATCTTCAGGGCCACTGACTGGAGATGCTACCTCAACATTATCCATATCAATACTCTCCCAACTCCTGCGGGCCTACAATAACACTTTCAACATCGCTCACCATTTCGATCGGCTCTAATTGTACCTGAGGCTCTATTTCCTCGTCATCTTGCTCCTCAGGCTCCCCTGTTTCGGAGCAATCATGATCAACTCCGGGTCTGTCTTATCAAATTCATAACCCCAATCTACTGAGTCTGACATCCAACTTGAACTCATGGGCATTGAATTCTCTGACGATGGTTCCAACATTTCTGAATCTCTCATCTAGACAATCAATACGATATCAAATTTGTCTCGCATAATATTCCAACATTTAAGTATATTTGTTTCTAAAATTGCTAAACATTAAATTTCAAAAATCCATGTTTTTTCCAATACAATATATTCTCCCATCTTTCGCCCCGTAATCTTATTATTTCTTACTCAAACTCTCAACTATGTTTTTCCACTCTGATTTAACCCTAAGTGCCTGATATTTTAATCATTTCTTACTCCAACATCCCATACCATTGGTGGCCAATACTGGGGACAACTCATCCGAATTATGGCATGCGAGATAACCTGAACATAAGGGAATGATCAAATATCACACGTTTCATAATCAACCGTACACGTAAGAACCCACTACCCCTTAGACTACCACACATTTGCATACATTCATTCATATCTAATACATGTACATTTCAATCATAGCAATCAACCATACTTCTAGATCAACTATTCTAAGTCTAATCCTATACCTAAGTCTGAGCTCTGATACCAACTATAACGGTCCCAGTTACTAATATCCTCGAGCCACATAATAATATTTGATATTCTTCGAAATTTTGACAACATCTCCTCTGTAATTGCTACAGTATCATGTATTACAATTATATAATTTCGGCCACAATCGACTTACTTATCACATCCTCGAGATCACAGTCTCCGCAATTAACAATCATAATATATATAAGCTCGAGAGCATCGCTCTTGGCATTCTCAATCCCAACATAATAACTATTTTCAATACCAACTTAAAGAACACCAACAATCACACATATATCTCCATACATATACAAAGATTGTCTATCTAACTCACAAGTCTAATACATATTACATAGCATACATATCAAGTTTAGTGTTTATATATACAAACAAGAACTATTGATGATGAGGATTATAGGAACTCAGAATGCTCCAGAATTCTGAAGTTCCCTCGCAAAGGGGACATCGCGTATCTGGTCCAGAAGCAGCTCAACCAAATGGGCCAACAGTTTCCAAAAGAGATGAAGTACATTGAGTTGAGACCCTCCGACTTACCACTGTCGGAGGAAATCACCACACTCCATTTCCCGAAGAAGTTTGTAATGCCGACCTTCGACCACTATTCGAGAACTTCTGATCCCCTCCTACATCTTCGCCAGTATCAGGATAAATGGTGATATATGCTTATAACGACCTTCTCCTCTGTCGGGCGTTCCCATCTAGTCTCAAGAGACCTGCCTACCACTGGTTTTATTTGCTCCTAAGATTTCACTCCAGAATTTTCATGACGTGATCGACGCAATTCTACAACCACTTTGCTTCTCGAAGGAAATCTAGAGAAATAACAACCATCTCTTCGCGGTCAAGATGAAATCTGGAGAGAGCCTGAAGAATTACGTCAACTACTTTTAGAGCCAGAGGACCCTGGTATACAGCTGTATTGAGGATGTTGGCACTGACACCTTCATCAATAGGCTGCAAGTTACCAACCCTTTTTACAAATATCTGGTGAATAATGACATCACCAAGATAAGAGATATCCTTATTCGGACACAGAAATACATCCAGATAGAAGAGGCGATGTGGGCTGTCTCCAGTTGCCCTCTGAGACAAAGGCCCGAGGCTGAAAACCAAAGCCACAGACCCCCCGAGGAAGAATCCGAGTCACAATTCCTTCGTTGTCTACAAGATTGCTAGGCGTGCTACCGAATCCAGCAAGTGAAATGAAGCAGAGCCCGACCTCGTTCCATTTAGGGTACCCATCGATCATATCTTCAACGCCATCAAAGACCAGATTTGGGTCAGGTGCCCAATCATACCTCTCCCACCTAACCTAAGAGGAACTGGATCCAGAGACTATTGTGCCTTCCACGAAGGGAGGGGCCACCTCACAGTGGACTGTTGACGACACCTTCAGGACCTGATCAATGAAGGATATCTGCGAAAGTTCATCCTCAACCTCAGACTACCCTCAGAAATTAGAGTGTAGACGCAGCCCGAGACCACCGATAAACGCGCGGGCAACACCCTCGTCTAATACAGGGAGGTGAATGCCACTTTTGGAAACTCCCCGGTAGAAGACACCACCACTAAGGAGAGAACCACCTATGTCAATGAAGCTCGGAGGGACAACTATCTAGCAATAGTGACTCGCCCGCCTACATCTCCGACCAGGCTAGTGTTTTTCTCAGAAGATGACTCCTGTTCTTTTCACTTCCCCCGTAACGACGCCTTGGTCGTGACGATACATATCGGCTGCTGCAAAGTCTCGAAGATCCTGGTTGACGGGGTGAGTAGCATCAACATTCTGTATGGCCACGCTCTAGATTGAATGAAGGACACTCCCGAGCTGGCCTGAAAATTGATCAACCCAGACTTAGTCACTCTATGGAACGGGTTCTCGAAGCCCGTTCCCCTGGTACGATCGAGTTCCCAGTCCGTGCGGATTCATTCAACATCATTACAGAGTTCTGCGTCCTTAACGTTCAATCCCCCTACAATGCTATCCCTGAGAGACCATGGATTCATATGAAAAGAGTAGTCTTAGACACCCATCATCAACTATTGAAGTACCCCATACCATCTGGAATGGCCAACATAAGGGGTGTCCAGGCGATGGCTAGGACAGTAGCTGCAGTAGCGTGGAAGAGGTCAGGCTGGGCGTAAAGGACCTTCAGAGCAAGTCCTAATGAAGACTTTTCTGTGGACAAGAAATAGAGGAGGATTGCTGATTAATAGCAATCACAGTATGCTGAAAGCCGAGATCCTGACTCACCCACCGAGTCGGGAAACCCCGACAGCATGACTGAGGAGGAGCCCCAATCATTCAGTGTAGATCCACATCACTCAGAGCGGACACTCCAAATTGGCTCAAACCTGTACCCTCATGAGAAAACATTATTCAAAAAAATTTTGTCAGAAAATTCAGATGTATTCGCGTGGTCCTCCACTGATATGCCTGAAATTGACCCATATGTCATCTGTCATGAACTCTCCATCAAGGCGGACGCTAAGCCAGTAAAGCAGAAACTTAGGAGAATGAATGAAGAAAGGAGTCACGCCATCAGCGACGAAGTCGACCCCTACTTCAAGATGGATTCATCCGAGAGACGTTCTATCCAGACTGGCTCTTTAATCTCGTTTTCATGAAGAAAAAGAATGGGAAGTGGAGAGTCTGCATCGACTTTACTAACCTCAATGAAGCTTGCTCGAAGGACAATTATTCCTTTCTGAGGATCGACCGACTAGTAGAGGCGACAGCGGGCCATGAGCTCCTTAGCTTCATGGACTCCTATTTTGGCTACAATTATATCAAGATACACTGATCAGATGAAGGTAAAATCACCTTCACTACTAGTCGGAGAATCTACTGCTACAAAATGATACCCTTTGGATTCAAGAACGCAGGGGCTACCTTCCAGCGAATGGTTAACAAAGTCTTCAAGGATCTGATCGGGAGCACCATGGAAGTATACGCCGACGATATGTTGGTGAAAAGTGTACAACGCACGGATCATCTCCAACATCTAGACAAAGCCTTCGATCTCTTTAGGTAATGCAAGGTAAAGCTCAATCCCTAGAAATGCACATTTGGGGTAGCCTCTGATAAGTTTTTGGGATACATGGTCACTTAATAGGGGCACCGAGGCTGAACCCGACCAGATATCTGCAATTCAAAATATGAAGTCACCCACTTATGCGAAGGAGGTCCAAATGCTAAACGGACATCTTGTAACCCTCAATCGGCTCATCAACCAATTCCCGGACAAATGCAGGCTATTCTTCCAAGCCCTCAAGTAGAATGGAACTGGCTTCTGCTAGAACGAGGAATGCGAGACAACCTTCCAAGAATTGAAGAGGTATCTGACTTCACTACCCCTGTTGTCAAAGCCTTCCTCGGGAGAGATACTATATCTCTACCTAACCGTCTCAGAGTCGGCTATGAGCGGAGCCTTAGTTCGGGAAGACGAGGGCATCTATAAGCCAATGTATTACATCAGCCTCTCCATGAACGGTCCACAAACTCAATACCAAAGGCTAGAGAAGCTGGTGCTTGCTTTCTTCATCATCTCGAGGAAGCTTCAGTACTACTTCCAAATCTTACCGATCATAATCCTCACCGAGCACCTCTTGAGAAGCGTCATGGAAAACCCGGAGCAACCAGAAGGATATCTAAATGGACCTCAGAGCTGAGATCTCAGATACAAGCCCAGGACAACAATCAAGGGCCAGGTCATAGCTGACTTTATTACTGATTTTACCCCCGGGGCCACAGAGCACGTTGACCAACTAGAAATGTGGATTCTGAACATGGACAGAGCTTCAAACAGCAAGGGGGCAGGTATATGAATTGTCCTTACCACTCCAAAAGTATCCATCATCGAACAGTCCTTTTCCCTTAGCTTTCTAGCGTCACAATGAAGTCGAGTACGAGGTAGTCCTAGAGAGCTCCGAGCGGTTATCACACTCGAGGTCACAGGGGCTCGAAGTTCAGTGTGACTCCTCACTGGTGGTCAACCAAGTTAGCGGTGAATACGCCGCAAGAGATTCTCGGATGGCGGAGTACCTACAACTTGTTCTCAAATTGAAGTCCAAAATCCCCTGATGTGATTTCAAATGGGTCCCCTGATTCAAAAATAATCACACCGACTCACTCACCAACTTGGGGGCAGCTATGGAGTTCCAGTTTCCATGTGAAATCCCTGTCGAGCACATCGCAAATCCGAGCATCCAGTAATCAACGGGGAGGTCCTATGCCTTGATACCTCATCAGGATGGAGGGACCCCATCATCGCCTACCTAAAGATGGAACACTTTCCGATGACAAGGCAAAGGCATGGAATCTCCAGCATTTGGCCACTAGGTACATGCTCCTCAGGGACACCTTGTACAAGAAATCTTACTCTAGTCCCCACTCTGACCCGTACCTGAGATGTCTTGGTCCGGATGAAGCTCAAAAGTGATGCAAGAAATCCACAATGGCGACTGTGGGGACCACGCGGGAGGACGCTCTCTTGCCGACAAAGTCATCAACCACGAAGTACTGCTACAAGATATTTGATGACGCCAAGGGTTATATAAAGAAGTGCCCGCAATGCCAGAGGTTCGCAGCACTGACCTCCATACCTTGCGCAACCCTTGGCCCTTCATGCAATGGGAATTGGACATAGTTGGATCACTCCCCTGAGCACAACCCCAGCTGCGGTCCCTGCTGATAGCCATTGACTACTTCACCAAATGGGTCAAGGCAATGTCACTCTTTAAAGTCACCAGGTAGCAGATTGTCAAGTTCCTCTGGCAGAACATAGTGTGCCGCTTCGGGCTCTCCCACACCATCTTCGACAATGGAATAAAGTTTGCCAGCAAGCAAGCAATCAACTTCTGCGCCAAGTACAAAATCACCCATTGATTTTCCTCATCCTATTATCTTCAAGGCAATGGTTAGGCTGAAATTAGCAATCCCACCATCCTCAACAACTTGTGTAAAAGTCTGGACAAAGCTAAAGGTAAATGGGTGGAGAAACTCCCCGGAGTGCTCTGGGCTTATAGAACAACCAAACATGTCCCGACCAGTGAAACCCCATTCTCATTGGTATACGAACCGAAGCGATCATCCCGGTTGACATCAACATGCCAACACTCTGAGTAGAGGGAGTGGTCCAAAACCAGAATGATACCCTACTCCGATTGACACTGGATCACTGCAGGAAAGGCGACAACAGGCCCAAATCCACATCATGGCCTATCAATAACAAATTCGGGCTGCACACCACAAGAAGGTGAAATCTAGAAAATTTCAAATCAGAGACCTGGTCCTAAAGCGCATAATTCAGACCACGCAACAGGACAAGGAAAGTTAGGACCCAACTGGGAGGGTCCCTACACCATCATCGCTTGGGGGACAAGGAATTTACACCTTAGCCGATCAGGATCAATGGGAACCAACTCAAGAAGCAATGAAACTCTTTTCACTTGAAGCGATTTTATGTGTAAGCCATGTAACATTCAATGAAAAGATCATTTTTTGCTATCTTATTTGCATTTTACCACCCACTGATATCTGCCTCGAGCATTGTGCACACTCTCAATCGCTTATACGGGTCCACCCTGATGGCGCCCTGGGGGAGCCTCCTGAAAGATGGAGGCTCGCCCTCGTCGGAAGCTCGGAGCTAGCCTATAATGGGATATACCATGATGGTCGCCCGAGCAGGCCCCGGCATATACGATTTTTCACCCTAATAGCGCCCTTGGGGAACCTCCTGGAAGATAAAGGCTTGCTCACGTCGGATGCTCAGAGCCAGCCTATAATGATATATATCCTAATGGCTGTCCGAGTAGGCCCACAGCCTATACAGGTCTTCACCCTAACGTCGACCCCTCGAGGAGCCTCATGAAAGAGGGAGGCATGCCCACGCCGGATGCTCGGAGCTAGCCAACAATTGAACTTTCCTCGATGGCCGCACGAGCAAGTCAACTGTCTATTTCGGGTCATACCCCGACGACCAGCATGGCAATACAACTTCAAAGTTAGGGGCTTCTCCACCTGGGCAACATTTGCAGGTCTCGGGGGAGCAAACTCTATTCGAAAACTATATTCCAAATTGTTCCAAACACTTTGAAGCCAATACAGTTCCCCGAGCAGACGTAACAAGTCAAATCACAATCACAAACAAGGCAAGGTCCAAACACTTTCATTAAAAAATTCCCCTTTATTATAGAATTTTTTGATTAAAATCATCCACTTGCAAGCATTGTTACAACTAACATCAGTAATACAAATATGTTACATGTATGTTCTTCCTGAGAGAAAAATTAGATACACCCTCAGCTGCACCCCCAGCAGCGTCTAGGAGATGGCTCCTTAACAAAAAATCCATCAGGCCAGAAAGGCAAGGGCACCAAGAACCCCTAGAAGCGACCAGTAAGGGAGATCTGTCTCGAACTTCAGACTAAAGCTTGCAAGGCAAAGAGCATATTGATGCCAAGACTTGTCACTCCGAAGATTAACTCAGGAGCTGAGCAGCCAAAGCACAGGCATCCCATAAGAACACAGTCTGGCCCAGAGATCGGAACCATCATCGAGCACCCTTATGCTCCTTGCTTTATGTTCACTACAAGAAAAGAAAGGGGAGTCAAGTCCCAACCTCCGCCTGGTCTGTTCTGGCAAGAGTCCAGACGTGCAAACCAAACGGAGGTAGAATATTTCCTGTCCTTCCTGCCAGCAGGGCTTCGCCATGAGAGCCAAAACTACTTGATGAGCCCATCACGAGAACCGAAACTCCTTGACAGATGGACTCCTGAACGTTAGGAGTGTAATAACCATTATCATCATTTCCCTCTCCTTTCTTCACCGAATGAAGAAGAAAGGAGACAACACCGCCCATAGAACAATGCTAGATTTTAGCAACAAGAGACTTTCAAGAATCAGCTCAGATCTCTCCTGAAGAGTTCCGCCCTATTTGTAGAGAGGCAGCCCAAACGTCAACTGTCCAAAATTTCAAATTCTAAAAGGAAATGAAGCACCATTTGATTAAAGACCCTATATGTGGTGCAAGATATGGGACTTAGAGCATCGCGCCGGATACGCCGCACCTTCCTTGGAAATCGAGCACTTTAAAAGCGATAATTACTTAATTAATGTCGATACAGATGGGATGCGCATTTAAGCTTCTGCCAGCCATAGAGACACACCACTATAAGACAAGAACTGAGCGATAACAAATCGACCCGAGTTCAGGTCCAGAGTTTCCTTATCTATCTGCTTTCCTCTTTCTATCAGAGCCCCCGAAACTTATAGCCCCCGAGGAAGAGTTCCCGACCTCCTCCAAATCGAAGGAAGCAGAGGGGACATCTGTAGTGGTCAATTTCTGACCTCTTTGAGATCACACCATGTGTTCATTTAGTACCAAACAGGCGAGCGACACATGGTCACTTCTAGAACTTCTGATCGGAGTCCCATTCGATTCAAACCCTAAGCGGTTCGTACAGTTAGAAGGAGGAGATAGAATCAGTTATGAGAATCTCTATCTATAAGCCAAATCCTGATTTGAACTCGACAGTTATAGCTCAGGAACAGATCAATCATATTAACAGTTGGATGAAGATGGACTCTCAAAAATTCAATTCAAAATTGGATGTTTAGCACTAAACCGCCTCTGAGATAGGGGTTAAATATTTGAATATAGCTGAACTCTGCAGCCTTATCCAAACAGACACAATCTGTATAAATAATAGATCACTTTCAATGCGAAGAGGATGAAGAATTGAGCCCAGAAACCCTAGCACATCAGATAACACCATTGTAATCGCCATTATTATAAAGGAATCTCTCTCTGTGTGTGTGTGTGTGTGTGTGTGTGTGTGTGTGTGTGATTTTCTCCCATTTGAGTTTTCATGTAAGTCTCTGTGTTTGCCTGGCTTTTCTGTGATTTGCTTACACTCACTCTATTATTTTGGTGCGTGAATTAATTCCTTAGGAAATTACCCACAACACTAATATGACAAAAAAGAAATTGCACTCCTAGATTGAGGGTTGTGTTTGGCAACTTGAAAAGATGGAGAGAAATTGGGGTGGCCATGTGATGCTGGTTCCACCAAACCCTAGTTCCTCCCCTAACTTCGAGTAACCAAACACGTCCCTGAATAAACCTTTTCGTTCGTAGTAATAGACTAATGAGCCACTGGGCTTGTTTGGTTATTTGAAGTTGGGAGTAGAATTGGGGTTTGTAAGGCCAACATCACATGGCCAACTCAATTCCTCCTCATCTATTCAAGTTGCCAAACACAACAACTCTCAAATTTGAAATTGCAATAAATTTTTTTTTGATTAATAGGAAAGCTATTTTCTGGCTAAAAATACCAGGAATTGTTTTTTTTTTTTTGGGTGGGGAGGGAGGGGGTGTTGTTTGCTTTATTAGGAAAGCTATATTCTGCCTAAAATTACTAGGAATTAGGGTTTTGGGGGGGGGGTGGGGGTTGGGGGGGGTGGGGGGATTAAAAATTAAAATAGTGAGGTGGGGATGATATCATTAGGGGTGGCTAATGGGGCGGGTCGACCCGCGTCGACCCGCCCCGCCCCGCCCTGTGCGACCCGTTTGAGTTGCACAGGGCGGGTTACGGGTCAACCCGCACCCGCCCCGTTTAGCGGCGGGTCAGAACGGGTGGACCCGTCCCGTGTAAATGGGACGAATCTGATTCGTCCTGTGACGAATCACGGGACGAATCGGGTCGGGGAAAATTTCCCCGACCCCCCTTCTCTAATTTTTTTTTATGTCCAATATTATTATATGACTGTTAGAGAGGAAAATTAGTCTGAGGCCCCTAGATTCGTTTTTATTTTTTTAACCCTGAACGGCTCAGAAAAGAGCCGTTGTGGGTGAGAAAGAGGGTGCCACGTGGCACCCTCTTATTCACCCACAACGGCTCATTTTTGAACCGTTGTATCTTTTAAAAAAATAAAAAACCCCCCTAACCTCTATAAATACCCTCCACTCTCATTCACTTTCATCTCACTTCACCTCAACCCTCTCTCTTCTATTATAAATCACTCTTATTCTCTTACAATTACAAATCTCTACCAACTTCCAGTCTAGTCTAATGGAGCCCAACTGGAGTATTGGCGGTACCTCATCCGAAGTCGGTGGTAGCTCTTCATCAACACACAATCCTTCATCTGCCGCACCTTACACCGATGCTGGCGGTAGCTCATCTTCAACATATGCCTCTTACCCACCATACAATTATGCTCCCCCAACATCCGCATTTGCTCCCTATCACAGTTCGTCAAGCTATGCAATTGACTACAGTGGTTTTGCACCATATACACATGCTGCATATGCCAGTGATAGTGGTACAGGTCGGCATTCTATTTTCTTCCCTCCTCAATATTCCTCATATTCTCAACTTTTAATGTCAACATCACCAATGCACGCACAATCTCTGGCTCCTTTTTTTACTGAAACACAAGAACAACATGATACACAATCAGCACAGTATGATACTATAGTTCCAGAAACACAACAACCAACTAGCACAACCACTAAAGTAAGAGCCAAAACTTCTCTAGTGTGGAACCATTTTGTAGAAAAGGTTGTTGAAGGTAGAAGAAAGGCAGAATGTAAGTACTGTCATCAACTATTTGATCATAAAGAAGGATACGGTACAAGTGTTCTTAATAAACAATATGAAAAAAGCATGCTAAAAGTCACGGTTTACCACCACAACAAGCACAAATATTAGCTGATTCAGGCACACTTTCCACTTGGAGATATAAGCCTGAAGTAAATAAACATAAGTTAGCTGAATTTATTGTTCGAGCAGAACTTCCATTTTCTTTTACTGAATCAGATGCATTAGTTAATTATTTTAAATCTGTTTTTTCTCCTGATTATAAGAGAATTAGCAGACAAACTATAACTAAAGAAATTGAAGATTTATTTGTAAATAGAAAAAATATTTTGAAGACTCTTTTTACTAGTGATGCTAGAAAAATTTCATTAACATCCGATATATAGGAAGCTCTTAATCTTATTCATTATTTATGTGTTACTGCTCACTTTATTGATGATAACTGGATTTTAAAAAAAAACGTATTTTATCATTTTTTAAATTTTCTGAGAAACATTCTGCTACAAATGTAGCAAATTCAATTTTTCTTACTTGTAGAAATTATGGTATAGAAAATAAAATATTTTCTATTTCTTTTGATAATGTAAGTGAAAATACTGCTTCAATAAGACAATTGAAAACGGTATTAGATCCGATTTTAAACGGTAAACTTTTTTATGTTAGATGTGTTTGCCATATATTGAATTTATGTGTACAAGATGGTCTAAAAATCTTAGACAAATATATTTATAAATTTAAAGAAATTATTTTACATATAAAACACAGTGGACCTAGGAGACAATCTTTTAAAAGTTATTGCCGACAATGTGGACTGAAGGAAAAACTACTCCAAGAAGATGTGAAAACTCATTGGAATTCAAGTTACAATATGATTAAATATTGCATTCCTTATAAACAAGCAATTGAATTTTTTACAGTAAATGAATGTTCATCTTGTTATATTAGCGATGAAGAGTGGAAATTATATGAAAATTTTTATACTTTTGTAGAAAAATTTGATATTGCCACAAAAGCACTTTCTGGTATATATTATCCCACATGTAACTTAGTTTTTTATAATCTTAATGAAATTGCTCAAGTATTTGCTACATACAGAGATGATGACAGTCTTGAAGAGGCTATATATGATATGGAAGAAAATTTTCAAAAATATTTTGAAAATATGCCTTTTTTATTTTACTTAGCTGTAATTATGGATCCTAGAATTAAAATAGATAATTTAAAACTTTTATTATCCAATTTTATTTTATGTTTAAATTATGAACAAGATGTAGATAAATTACTTTTAGAAATTAGATCTCTTTTAGAAGAAATGTACTCATTGTACAGAGATGAGTTATTTCCCCTTCTTCTTTTGAATTTAGGACACCTACACCATCACAAACTTCTTCTACTACTCTAGGTAAAAGATTATCTAATTTTAAAAGTTTACTTCCTCTAATACTAGAAAGAAACACTCTTCAGGAGCAGGTTCATTTGATGAACTTAATTTATATTTGAACACAATGCCTGCTGAAATAAATGAAAATGATGATGAACCATGAGAAACATTTGATGTTTTGTCATGGTGGAAAGAACAGAGAAAATAATTTCTTGTTCTTTCTACCATGGCCCGAGATATACTAACACCTCCGGCCTCTACAGTAGCGTCCGAGAGCGCATTTTCTGCAGGTGGTAGAGTTTTGACACCCTGGAGGAGCACGCTGACGCCGAAACACTTGGAGATGGCTGTTTGCTTAAAGGACTGGTTCGATTCAGAAAGACGCACACAAGAAAAAGCTATTCTAGATGAAGAATTTGAACAGGACGATGATGAAGAGTAGAGAACCATCAGAGTTTTTTATGTACATTGTATGAGATGAGCACCAGAGTTTTTTATGTATATTATACGAGATGAGTTTTATGTACATTATATGTGATGAGCAGATTGGTATATGATTTTTTCATATTAATAAAATAATTTACCTTACAAAAAAACTTGTAATTAGTGAATATCAATTCTATTATTTTTTTATAATTTTAGACATTTTTTTAAATTTTTCCCTTTTTTTACTATTTTTTCCTAATTTCTTTATAATTTTAAATTTAAAAATTTAAGAAAATTCGAATTAAAAAAATAAAAATTGCCGAGACTGGTCCAACCCGTCTCGGCGAATCCGGGTAACGAATCGGGTCAGGAGACCCGATTCGTTACCCGGGTTTTCAACCCGTCTCGTCACGGATTCGTTGGGCTGACGGGACGAATCAACCCGATTCGTTCCGTTAGCCAACCCTAGATATCATCCCTCTTTTTCTCAGCCATTTCCTTATAAAACCAAATACATGTCTCAAGGTTTTTTTTTTTTTTTTGCCTCAGTTTGCCAAATTAGGTTTCAACTCAAATTTCTGCTTTTGTGGGTTCCAATTCCTCAATTCCTTTCCTGCAACCAAACAGCCTGTTGATGGAAGGAATTTGATGTTTGGACACTATAGGCTGATGAGGATATTCTCTCTTACCTCTTCCTCCAGGCGTCACTGACCCATGCCAAAAACTCCCGAGAATTGTGCTTGAGAAGCATCCAAACAAGGACCATTCTTTGCTCTATCGATTCCTGGTTCCCCTGACTTTTGCTCAACTTGTCCATCTTGCCAGAGTTACTGACGGAACTGTTTCATTTGAAAGCTAGCGCTGCTTGACATCATATCACGTTGTTGGCACATGCTTCTCTTTTATATCTTCATCCATTTTTTGCTCAAATTCTCCGTTGAGAACTTTGAGCATGGGCCCTCCCATGCTCAAAGTCCAACACTTGGGAATGGTTCTGTCATGCAAATATCACAGAATCAAGTAAAAGCTTTGGCATGATGTGAAATTTCCACATGAAGGATAAACATAACAATGAAAAGTTAGCATCAAAGTTTATGATATTATCAATAAATGATGCACTTCTATAACACAAGTAAGTTATTTTTTAGCTTGCTGTGAAATATTCATGATTATTTCTCAAGCTGATGTTTCTCCGAGTTGAAGCACAGGTATTTTGTTTCCTCTTCCTAATTTCCACAGTTTGAAGGGAAGTGGAATAGTCCTGGTCATAGCATACACACGAGAAAAGAAGAAAAATCTATTCCATAATAATTTCAAGTCTGTGTTAGTCTTTACAAATGAGCTTTGGCCACAAGCAGAAATATCTTGCACTCTCCATTAGTAGTACTGGATTTTGTTCTCATACAATTTAGTACATTGTTGTAATAGATAAAGAGGCTTGCTGAAAATTTAGGCCTCGGGATGTTGCATTATAATATATGTTTCACCATTAATCCTAATCTCTTCAAGGGGAGATAGTAGGATGGATTCATTGTAAGATCAGTTCAGCACCCCGATTTCTTCAAGTTGTCAGGAATTTGTCACCCTTCGCAGTTGAAGAACAGAATTTGATGCGGGCTCGTGGCTTTCAAAAGTGCATTTCATCTGAACAACCACTGGAGCTGCAGACTTGAGCCTTCCACTTTTTTTTGAGAAAAATACCGTGAGGCACAAATGGCCTCCCCGCGTTCCCATTAATAAGAATATAAGGAAACATTCCAAGAATGAAGGGAGCAAAAATGTACAACATACAAAATTGAACCTTCAAAAAAAGGAAAAAAAAAATACAACAGCGGTTTCCTGAACCTCCAAGCGCCACGTCCATAGCGTTGCGTCAAAAAGATGTTGCAAAGTCCAATCCAACCCGAGCCATCGTACTCCTCACAGATGATCTCCATCATTCTCACTCCATCTAGTCAAGCACCAAAGTGGATCCCAACACCTCATCTCCTCTCTCATACTGTTCCACTTTGGTATACTGATCCCTACTTCATACTGTTCCTGCATTATGAAAACTTTTTTTTGAGAGATTTAAATTATTGAAAACTATTGGATGGTGTTTTTTGTTTTCCTCTGATTCTTCTGGTTGTTTGTTCGGTGGCACGACATATATTGCAAATGTTTACTTTATTGACATCCTTGCGTTTCTCTCCCTCATTTCTTTGTTTGTCTTATGGAAGCACGGCAATATACTTGCAAATTGAAACCTCTTCTCATCTTTATTAAATAATACATTCTGTTGTTTCTGCCTTGAACTGTTTGAGAACTTTGGTTCAAATTTTCTTTTAGGCAGTAAATCGCCTACAGACGATTTTACCTTGTCTTCAGATAATCTTTGCCACTTTCAATACCAACTCCAACTGTTTTCTTTCACCCACTGGGTGAGAAAAATTTCCTTCCCTACTCTTGTTCAACTTAATACATGAAGAAACAAGAAAAAAATGTCACAAATATTGGAGTTTGCAATATTGTTTGGATTATCTTCTGTCTGGTTGGCTCTGTGCTAGTGAATTTCATGCCCCTGTCGCAATCGATGTTTACAGAAAGCATTGTCCATTCTGTCTCTTTTGGTTCATGTAGCCTACTCCAAATACTTGGGACAAATGGCTTAGTTGTTGTTGTTTGTTGTTGTTATTGTCCATTCTGTGCAGGAATTGTCTGTTTGGGCTACCAATAGGCGATGAATTTTGAATTTTGAAGAGGAAGAGCATCAACTAATCTGTCTGCACACAAAGGTTAAGAATTTGAAGCATATATTATAGATTCAATTTATAGTTTAACTTTAAGAATTTCCTAGAATTCGTTTAACCGAATTAGCAAATACATATCGTTGTTCTGTTCCTCTACGATCTGTATTGCTCTGCTTTCTTTCACAAGTTTCCTTTCCCTCCTTTCTAAGATAATAATAATTTTGTATGAGGGGGCCTAATTGGCCCTTCCTCTTATCCAGTATATGTGTGTAGACTTGTGTCCTTCCAAAAGAATTTGAGCCCTTTTTCTTCCTACTCAAATATTATCCTCCGACATTCGAATATAAGATTCATTCCGTTGAAGTTGATTTATATTATTTCAAGCATCTATAAACCAAAAAAAATGTTTTGAATACTTTCTGCCCATCCATCAGGCGGCGCAAAATGAACAGCCGAAAGTAGTGAGTTGGTTAGATCTATATCTTTAGACATACAAATTATCGATCCGCCCATTTTATTATGATCTAAACATTTAAAAATCCTGCAAACCAATTTTTGTTAGGTTTCGAATGTTCTACACCGTTAAACTAACCAACTCACTATTTAGGTCCATTTTCCCCGACTTGATGTATGGCCGAAAAGTTTTCAAAATATTTGATTTTTGATTTATAGATACTTGAAATAATCTAGATCAACTTCAATGAAGTGGATCTTGTATTCGATTGTCAAAGGGTTATATTTGAGTTGGAAGAATTAAGGCTCAAATCTTTTTGGAAGGACACAAGAGTATGTGTATCTCAGAAATATATATAGCAGCCGATAGCTGAGAGTCCCTCTCAGCCTGCGGTGACGTGGCAAATTATTAGCCACACCAATAAGTTGCGACCCGCCTATTGGAACAAGTGAAATTATTAAATGCCCCACCGTAAAAGGTAATTGTCTCGCTATTGTTTATTATTATTTTCCCCTATTTCTTTTTTCCATGCGTTGTCAGATCTAGGTTTTAATTTTACTGCCAAAATTTTTTCTAAAAGAATTAGTTCTCCGTATCATTTTTTTTTACTTTGCAGACCTAAATCTCCTTTTCTATTTTAATGTCGACCGCCGACCAGAACACATCTCCTTCTAATTCAGGTCGTCGTCGCCCCATCTGAGTTTCTCGATCTAAATATGAACCATATATCATTGTGTTCAACTTCATCACAGAATATTGAAAATCTTGACGGGTTGAGATCTTTTGATGCTGATTAAGAGGTTTTCATTTTATCCTTTTTTTAATTTTTTCCACAACTTCTTATATGTAAAAAATATTTGGTAACGTAGATGCGCAACTGCGACCTAGATTATGACTTTGGTAAAAGTGATTATTGTTTTATAAAACGTAATCTAAGTCGCAGTTGCACATTTTTTTAACTGCGATTTCAGTTGTAGTTATTTAATTTGAAAAATACCTGTTTTTCTCATATACACCAAATTGTAAGAACTGTGACAAAGGTCGCAGTATATATTAAATCAAAATTTTCAATAGTCACAGCTATTTTTACAACTGCGTCCTCAGTCATAGTTTTATTTAATATAGTTCAGGCGTTTGATTTTCAATTATTTCTTTTTATTTTCAAATACCTATTTTTCTCATATAAACTAAATTGGAAAAACTGCGACTAAGGCGCAGTATATATTACAATAGTCACGGTTATCTTTACATCTGCGACCTTAGTCGCATTTTTATTTATTATAATTAAGACGTGTGAATGCAAACATAAAACTAGTTTAGTTTGTCCACCAATACGATAAAGCAGTCTTCTTCATCGCATTGACAAAATCTGTCTGAATGTGTTTTTTGAATTTTCTTATGTATTCGCACATAGGCTTTAGGTTCGATCTCATAGGATGAACCTTCAGTTCTTACTTACCTATAGATGCAGAAACATTAACAACATTAGTATAAAAATCAAGGTCGCAGTACTTTTAAATAAGCTATATCAGAAAAATGATTGCGACCTTAGTCGCAACAGTATTTAATAAACTATAAAACACTGCAACCAAGGTCACACTATTATATTACACTGCGACAGGGGTCACAATTTTTGAATTAACCCAATTAGTTAACTAATCTGGACCTTTGTTTCATCATACTGCGATGAGGGTCACAGTGTCCTATAAAGCTAATTTAGTAGAACAGACTACGCCCCATGCCCCCAAAAAAGGGAAAAGGGACGACAACACTACGACATCAGTCACAGAGTTTTTAAAAAAATAATCTTAAAAATCAATAAGTCGTTAATAAGTTTTTAAAAAATATTTTTTTATAGACTGCGACCAAGGTCGTAGAAACCTAGGTCGCTAAAATATATAACTGCGACCCAAGTCCACAAAAAAGGAATTAAAAAACACACCGTGACCTTTGGCTCTGTGTTAAAAAATTAAAGAATTTTAAAAAAAATCTCTAATAAGATCGTTAATTCCTATTTTCTTTTCATCTTAAACTGTGACTCAGATTAAAGTTTCAGTGTAAAAAAATTAAAAAATATTGTTTCAAATCACATAAATATATTTAATTTTGATTCTTACTTCTTTAAAACAAAAAAAGGTGACTCTTTTACTCTTAATTGCGACCATGGTTGCAAGCTTTTAAAATATGAAAGTTAAATAATTATTTAACCAAGATTCTTAAAAATTTAAGAAAAAACAAAAATATTCCCGGAAAAATTCAGTTCATCAGACACTTATAAATCGAAGTTAAATTAAAATAGGGAGTTTTCTTTTAAAAAATGGAAATCACAATTGAAAATCAAACTATTAAGGGTTACAGAACCCCAAAAAAATATTTTTCAAAAGTTTCCCCTTTACCTTTTTCCGCGGATGATTTCTTGGGCGCTATCTTGATCAGATCTTTTTTTAAAAAAATAAATTTTTAAACGAAATTGTACGGAAAATTTAGGAAGTAATAACACTAAATTTTTCGAATTGATGAATTGAAAATTTCAGTTCTGTATTTGTTTTTAGATGGAAAAGCTTTACATACAGTAAAAAGTTATGAGGGAGGGTATTTTCATCAATGGACATGTTGAAGTGACTGATGGCTTATTTGGGCGGGATTTTTTTGGTTTTTGTCCGCAAAAAATAATGACAAATTCGTGGCTATAATGTTGCCACGTCCCGCTAGCTGAGAAACTCTCTCAGCTGGCGGCTGAGGTACAGTAACCCCTATATATATATGTATATCAGCCGACAGCTGAGAGTCCCTCTCAGCCTGCGGTGACGTGGCACATTATGAGCCACATAATTTGACAATCTAAAATGACGTCCCGCTTTTGAAAATAATTGAAATTACTAAAAGCCCATATTGTTTGTCTTTTCTTGGAATGATGTATTAGTTTTATATTCTTTATTATTAGTTTTTCTCCCCTTTTATATGTCTATCTCTCTGTGTCTTCTCACGCTGTCAGATCTTGGTCGCTGTCTTGTAAAATAAATGGTTTGAAGATGAAATTTCATACTGCGACTATGATTACAGAATTCAATTTTATCTGACAATTTATTATTATGAATGCAACCAAAAGTCGTAGTTCAATTAAAACTTATTAATAAAAAGACTGTGACCTTAGAAAAATAAGTTATAAAATACTGCGACCAAGGTCGCAGTGTTATCAAACAAAATTTTTAAAAAAGACTGCTATTACATAAGACTGCGACCAATGTCGCAGTCTTCTAACCATCTTCGGTCGCAGTCTTCTAACTATCTTAATTACTTTACTTTTGAGACCTTGTTCACTGCTTCAATTGACTATATCTCTTGTTTCATAAGAATGCGACTATGGTCGCAGTATTCTATTTTGATTATTTAATAAAAAATATTATGACCATTGTCGCATTGTTATTAAACAAAGCATTCTCAAAGAGACTGCTGTTACATAAGACTGCGACCGAAGTCGCAATCTTCTAATCATCTTAATTAATTAACTTATGAGATTATTGTCACTGCTTTAATTGACTGTGACTCTTATTTCATAAGACTGCGACCACGGTCGTAGTATCCTATTTAGCTTAGCAAGGTTGAAAAAATACTGCGACCCTAATCGAAAAAATAAAAAAAGGTTGCAACACTGTGACCAAAGGTCGCAATATAAAATAAAAATAAATCTAAAAAGTGAAAATGATATTAAAAAATTTAAATCCAAAATTTTTCTTTTCAGAAACTGCGATTTCGATTGCAGTTTCAGAAAACAAAAAAATAAAATAAAATAAACTGTTTCAAGTCGCAGTAATAGTTTTTTATTGTGATTAAAACATCTTTCAAAAAAAACTTGAACATTAATGCGACCATGGTTGCATTCTTTTAAAATAATTTATTTTTTTAAAATTAGTAATCAAGATTTGTAATTTTTTTGTTTGAAAAAACTCAAAATTTTCAGATTTGTAGTTTTTAAAGTGGAGGAACAGTTGTAGCCAGGTTAAAAGTGAAACTGAGGGTATTTTAGTTATTGGGTAACGAAAAGTGGTTGATGGTCTTCTTTTACCGCCTAAATTTTTGACTTCTCTGCGGCTAATATGAAGCCACGTCATGCCGGTTGAGAAACTCTCTCAGCTGTCAGCTGAGGTACAGTAACCCATATATATATATATATATATATATATATATATATATATATATATATATATTATATATATATATATATATATATATATGTATATATGTACCTCAGCCACCATTCTCAGCTGGCGACCTAGTTGCAGTCCTTAAAAAATTCAGATATTCTCAGTTTATTTTGAATTGCGACCATAGTCGCAATCCTCATAAAAACGCTGTTACCATGGTAGCAGTCCTTATAAAGATCGCAGTCCTCACAACACTGTTACTATGATAGCAGTTCTCACAAAAAAAAATACTGAGACCTGGTTGCAGTCCTCACAAAAAATTGAGACCATGGTAGCGCTGCACCCAGGATTTGTGGCTGAAATTCAGCCACATCGCCGCCAGCTGAGAGAGACTCTCAGTTGGCTGCTGTTGATCTCCTAAGAACCGTTCTCACGGATTTCTGTGAGAACTTTCATGTGGGCCGTAAAAAAGAAACCCATATGAAATATATGTGTGCTTAAACCAGACAATTAGGAAGATACCACGTATAAAGTGCATAGAGTATGTTCTCCTGGAAATTTTATGTCACTAAATCAATTAGACATTATTTCATTTATTACTGGTGACACCTGATTTTATGTCTTTTAAACATTATTTCATTTATTACCAGCGCACCTGATTTTTACGTTTTTCTAGAACTTTCTTCATGGCGAGGGATACGGGTAGGGGTGCCACCGGATGCGGATTATTCGCGGATATCCGCATCCGAATCCGGCTCCAACCCGGATACGGATATTATTTTTTCACATCTGTCAATATTTGTATTCGTATCCGTATCCGAAAGTTGGGTACGGATACGGATATAGTAAAAGCAATATCCTATCCGTATCCGATCCGATATCCGAAAGTTAGATGCTTGATAATGACATCCGCATGGAAGAGACTATTCTTCGGTGAAATGAGGCAATATATTTTGAGTTGGTGTAATAGTGAAAAGTATCCGATTTTTGCAAGAATAACATTAGATATTTTGAGTATTTTGACATCAAACGTGGCATCTGAATCAGCATTTAGCACCGGAAGTCGTGTAATCTATTACTATAGAAGCCAAATGACAATGGATACAGTGTAAGCATTGATATGTACACAATAATATTATAGTATGTACACATTTAATATTATTGTAAATGAGATAAAAAGTAACATAAGTATATCTGTTTAGTTTATCCTTAACTGCATCTATTTTTACATATCCGATATCCGATTTTAACGGATACAGATATCATTTTTTCACATCCGTCAATATCCGTATCCGTATCCGTATCCAAAGGATGGGTGCGGATACGGATATGGTAAAGACAATATCCAATCCGTATCCGATCCGATGGCACCCCTAGATACGGGACCATAATACCGCGAATGGCTATGCCATATCATCTTGGGAAACATGGTCTCACCCAAGCAAAGAAATGTTATGGAACAGGCAAACACACTCAGCATTGGAATCACCTGCATAACCCATTCACATCCTTCAAGCATGGCTTTTAGGTTTCAAGGTCTCAAAGGAACCTTGAGGTAATTTCTCTTATTTTTTCCACATTCATTTAACAAAACAAAATTGTGGTTTCAAGGATACCGGAGAGACATAAAACTCGTGTTGCATTCAACATTTTAGTTGCAATGGTACTTCTCAACGATGATTCGCCACAAGAAATTTGATGAATTACCAGACAGTAATCGTTATCAAATCATTTTCAAATATTTGTCACTAGATTATTTGGGAACTTCAACTGTGATGATTACTATTATTTGTTTGTCATATCCAGTCTCTTCTCTTAGCAAAGAAGGTATTCTTCCTTCAGAAATCAAAGGATGCATGCATTTTTTTTATCTTCCGAGCTACTATCAGCAGTTATATAGGAAAATCCCTTAACTGAGGTAGCAAGGTAATGAAATTCTGCATTCACTTGTGTCATTTCAAACACAGTAATTTAAATTATTACCTGCACTAAATTATTTTCATCAAAGAGCATATTGCACTATGTGTGCTTTTCTACTGCAAGCGAATGACAGCTATGAAAATTTCATCCCACTGAATATTTCTGCAGTATTCGGCCTCGAAGTAGCATATATTGTAGACATCTGAGAAAAGGAAAATTAGACATACTATATACTAGTTACTAGCATCTACAGAAATAAAATCTTTCAGCTTTCTCCCTATTCTGTGATCTTTATTGATTGTCTTCTCCAGCCCATCCCCCAATTCCACACCTTTGCGTACTACTCTCTGTTGTTGGGTATTTTAGAAATCTATTTCCTAAAATTAAATATGCAATTAAAACTGGCATTGAAAAAACCCCTAGACATGAATTATTTATTATAAAATATTTTCAAAAAATAATAAATCAAGAAAGTAAAGGCTGGCCTAGGGTAAGCAGTTGTGAAACACTGCCCTAGAAGACAATATGCCTGTTTCCTTGTCCAGACGTTGAATCGACCCATTTCCTAGCAGTAAAAGCCTCCATCGATAAATCACCAGCACCTACACTTAGACAGGAGAGCAGGTCTTTGCTCAGATGAAAAAGTTGTTGCCCACAGAATATAAGGAAGACAAAAAATTAATTTAAAATTGAAATCATCTCACAAGGAGCAACCTCATAGAATTTTAGAGAGGGAGAGAAGAGAGCTCATCTTCTTATGTTGAGAATGAAGGAATGAAGCCCCCTTAATAAATCATGAAATAAATACAATTTAAAACAATGAAAACGGTCAACAATAAATTCAGATTTTGAACCAAAATAATAATTGAAATTCAAAACCACTCTTAGTTGGGTGATTTAAGAGAGAAACATGCTCATGCATGTTTAATGAAAAGGTGTTTGTCATGAAACTTGATTTTAAAATAAAAACATAATTTATTAAAATTTGCAACAATCCCCCCAAAATCAAGTTTCAGGGAAGATAAAAAATAAACAAATTATAAAACACAAATCTTAAACAAAACAAGAATAAAAGTTGGGCAACATCATACTGTGCATTCGGGTCGATACCTTGCGGCCTTGAATATACACTCATCGCCACCTGAGAGGCATAATGGACTACGCCTTGAATTAGGCCTCTTTAACCAGATATTGATGAAAGATACACACAGTAAGTCTTCATCTATTGAGCGAGCGGGTTGAGCGTTAATGATCATACTCACAATAAGCGACTCATGAGAGTTTCTAGGGGTCAGCCCTGCCCCCCTAACCGTGGCCTTCACGGTTCCTCTCACGTAGGTAAGTCCTTCAAGGGTACTACAGCTAGATCTTATACCCTCCACAATATATGCGCCAGACTTATTAAGAATTTAACTCAACCTTATCTAGCTTTATCATAAGAGCATATCATCATCACCATAGAGGAGGGGCAGTAGTAACTATGCGACGTATAGGATATAAACATATCCGGGTCGATGCTCCACACGAGTTTCACCACATTGAACCTCTTTTATGGAACCAACTCCCAATCAGGTAGGTTGGTTTCACGCTGTCGGTGAACTCTACTATGGGTTTAACCCCATCTCACTCGATGATTCTAAACCACACTCCTAGAAAGAGACCCCTTATTAAGATGGACTTTATAGTGTCCAGGGTTAGACATAAGTTTAAAAACTTCAATATTTTCAAGTGATAATAGTCAAAATCACAACCATATACTTATACATTTTGACACTCTTTATTAAAGTGGACCTATAGAGCCCTGGGTGACATTGTATCTTAAGAGCTTTTAAGTTTAATGCAATAATAATCTATCATTTTACGTAGGCCCCCATTGGGGTGAAATACAACAAAAATGAAATATAATTTTATCAAAAATAATAATTTTAATCCATGTAAATAATTGATCAAACTAGCCAATACTGAAATCATAAATTTCTAGTATGAGAGAAAATTCTTTATCATTTATTCTACTCAATTTATTAGAAAATAATGATGATGTCAAAGATTGAATTTTATATTTTATAAAATTGCTGCAAATTGGTTCCTTGTCAGATAACAAAGCATCCTAATTTGCCTCTCCATTTCTTTTCTTAATAGTCTCTAAATCTTTATCTTGTATAAATCATCATTGTCTCAATCTAGTGATAAGAATATATAAAATTTCATTTCCCTCTGTACATGCAACCAGTTCATGTTTTAGCAAAAAATTATGGTTCTTTAACTTTAAAAATTGTAACTAATCATTATGATATTTGAGAATATTATACAATGATAAACACATGTAAATTTCTTTTTTCATGGCTCAAAATCCATAGTGAAATATATATATATATATATATATATATATATATATATATATATATATATATATAGGGAGCTGATCCTCTAAGAACGGTTCTCACGGATTTCTGTGAGAACTTTCACGTGGGTCGTCGGATCTGATAGATCAAATCAAATAAAACTAGATCTCTATCAGATCCGACGGCCCACGTGAAAGTTCTCCCTTCGTGAGAACCGTTCTTAAGGGATCAACTCACTATATATATATATATATATATATATATATATATATATATATATATATATATATATATATATTAAGTTGAATGTACAAAAAATATTTTATGCAGTAAGGTTACTACAATAGTAAGGAATTACTTTAGATGAAGTAACATGTGACTAAAAGAAAAAATTTAGTAAACTACACTTACAATTATATAAGATTTATAGTTTTCGTAAAAGGAGATATGTTTTGAAAACAAAATAAAATTAAAGATTGATAGTGAAGATAGATATTGTATATATAAATTTATAGAATTTAGATAGATGAATTACCAACAAAAATTATTTAATAATAGAATTTCAGTTGATTTATCAAATAATTTTCCTTTGTAATAAATAAATTTTTTATTGAATATGTAAATAATTCATGTTTTCAATATAGCTCTGAGAAAGACTAATTTTTTTAATTAAATATAATTTAACCAAAAATAAAATTTCTTAGAGTAATTGCAAATTATATGGCTAGGAGAGTATCCTAACTCCAAGAATTTATTTAATAGTTTTAAATAATTCACAGATATATCTCTAAATATAAACAAACCATTTGATTTGCAATAATCAAAATTTGCACATCGACCTTAGTTTGCATGATGACTAAAATCAAATTCTGCATACAGACACAGCGACTATTTTATCATATGTTCATAAAGTCATAAATGAAATTAACTCATACCTCTTGAGTGTATGAGAAATTTATCAAGATTGTAAAATTTGAATGAAGATACAGTTAGATACAACATACCTGATTAGAGAATATATTATTTCTTGTTGAAGTCCAATCATATTTATCCTTTCCTAAAATTCTATAAAGAAATCTCAAAATACTTGTGAGTAAAATTTGAAAATATATACTATCATGTGTGAATCTCGTTACATCTATATAGATGTATGCAATTGATGATAAACAAAATAATTTGCTCTTTTTAGAAGGAGTTTAAACATTCTCACTAATATGTAGAACAGTTAAATGATGGAACTTAAATATGGTTGTTAGCGCAGTAAAACATAGATTTGATCCTAAATATGAAATAAGGATTTAAAGGTTTAAAATTTCAAGAAATATAGATTTAACTATTGTCTTCTAGATTGTTGGATATTTTAAAAATCTATTTCCTAAAATTAAATATGCAATTAAAACTAGCATTGAAAAAACTCCTAGACATGAATTATTTATTTTAAAATATTTTCAAAAAATAATAAATCAAGAAAGAAAAGGTTGGCCTGGGGTAAGCAGTCGTGAAACACTGTCCTAGAAAACAATAGGTCCGTCTCCTTATCCAGACGTTAAATTTGCTCCATCCCCTAGCGGTAAAAACTTCCCCCAGTAAATCACCAGCGCCTACCCTTGGACGGGCGTGCAGGTCTCTGCTCAGATGAAGAAGTTGTTGCATAAAAATATAAGGAAAGAAAAAAATTTTATTTAAAATTGAAGTCATCTCACAAGGAGCAACCTCATAGAATTTTAGAGAGGGAGAGAAGAGAGCTCTTCTTCTTATGTTGAGAATGAAGGAATGAAGCTCCTTTTATAGGCTCAAGACACCCCCCTTAATAAATCACGATATAAATAAAAATTAAATACAAATTAAAACAATGAAAATGGTCAACAATAAATTCAGATTTTAAACTAAAATAATAATTGAAATTCAAAACCACTCTCAATTGGGTGATTAGCCCACTAAGAAAGAAACATACACATGCATGTATAATGAAAAGGTGTTTGTCATGAAACTTGATTCTAAAATAAAAACATAATTATTAAAATTTGCAACACTCTCTCCATTGTTACAAGTTTGTAATAATACTAGGGGTCAGCTTCTAATAATGTGCACCTAGTGCTTAAGAATTCTCTGAGGTACACCCTGAGTGTACAGTCTCATATCTATCTAGTCCACAAGTGAGATTGCAGTATCTATTAGGATCTGAACCTTAAGTTGTCCAGAAGGCCTTCAAAGTAATTACAAGACTTGCAAGATGTAAGGAAACATAAGTCTTATCATAGATGATAATACTAATGAAAGAAAGTTCCAAATATAAACAGTGATGTTAATCAGTAACGTGACTAAGGTCCCATGCACTAATTATGCTCTTCTTCCCTTGCAGGTTGCTTATGTGCGAAATTTTGACCAGAAGGTAGTTCTGTCCATCCATAAAGAATGCGAGCTGAGATGAAAAGGAACCGGAATGCATGTTCCGTACAGAGTTTCTAAACTAATGGCTCTGATCAATTATGTATTCTTGACAAAGGGCTTTTCCTGACAGCAAGTTAATTGTTAATTTTTATATCTGTGATATATTGTACAATTATACGCTTGTGAAAACAAAATGACTGCAAGGCTGCAACAACTGCATTGTATCATATAATCTTATTATGACAAGGATTTATGGTGACCTTTTTGTTTGTCAATTAATCTATAAAACAGAATACTGATTTTTCTTGCAGAAATCAAGTCAATGTTTTTTCATTCACTTGTTAGATTAAATACTTAAAGAACTTCATGATGATGAAATCACCTATCAAGGATCTAGAATCCATACATCTCAAGAACAAATATACAATAAATACATACCTGAAGCCATATGAAGGATTGATGAAGGTGGATTGATGTAGATCTCAATCTCTTTCTTTTCTCCTTGCAAAAACCCTAATCTGTAAACACTTTCTTCTCTCTGTCTCTTTTCTTTTCACAAAACCCAAAAACTGAAAAGTGATGGATCCTCAAAAAGGGAGGTTTGTTTCCTATAATGGAGGAGAGAAGAGGGTCTACGTTTGCAAGTAACCATATAGATAAAACCACCCATCATGGCCCTTAATATCCCATATGATTATTAAACTTTATACAAATGTAACCTTTATATTGGGCACTTATTATATATCAGTTAACTATTATTATGGAATCCAATTATTAAGTAAAAGGTTAGTGGACCACTTAATGTGAGACTAACATTCTCCCACTTGGATCACTAGCCGATTACATTAAAACTTTAGAAAACAAACAAAAGAAAGACTCATTTTAAAAACATTTTGACTCCATTGGATTCCATACTGAAAACTTTGACACGTGATCACGAATTTTGAAAATAATAACTGATAAGCCCAAATAATGATATACTGTAATACTGCAATTAGCTTGGACCACCAATGTGAGTCATAGTGGTTATACAACATCTATGTCATACTCCCTTCTACGCACCACAACATTGATAACCCTCACTAATAGAGTCTATAACCAAAACGACCCCTGTAATTTGTCTTGTCAAGACTTTTCCTATTTAACAAACATCCATACATAATATGTGCACACATAGTTGGATAATAGGAAATACAGAAACAAACTTTTATTGCGCAATAGTGTCAAGTACATAAGCACCAAAACATACATTACAGATTACTCAAAAGACCCATTCTAATAACATGTTCTTTGAATGTCTTTGGAGGTAATCCCTTGGTCAATGGATCAGCAACCATTAGAGTGGTACTTATATTCTCAATTGACACCCGTTGTTTCTGAACTCTTTCTCTAACGACTAAGTACTTAAGTTCCATGTGTCTGAAACCACTAGAGTACTTACCATTCTTAGAGAAGAAAACGGCTGCTGTATTATCACAAAATATCTTCAGCGGCCTGGCAATAGAATCAACTACACCAAGTGCTGAAATGAAATTGCGTAACCATAATGCATGATTCGTGGCCTCGAAACATGCTACGAACTCAGCTTCCATCGTGGATGAAGCAGTGATAGACTGCTTTACGCTCTTCCACGAGATTGCCCCACCTGCTAGCATGAATATAAAGCCTGAGGTAGACTTCCTACTATCTGGGCAACCAGCAAAATCTGAATCTGAATAACCGATCACTTCTAACTGATCTGATCTCCTATATGTGAGCATATGATCCTTCGTCCCTTGAAGATACCGCATCACTTTCTTTGCCAATTTCCAATGCTCCATTCCTGGATTACTCTGGTATCTTCCTAACATTCCAACAGCAAAACTGATATCTGGCCTGGTACAAGTATGTGCATACATCAAGCTCCCAACTGCTGACGCATAAGGAACTTTCTGCATTTGTTTCTTCTCTAAGTCATTTCTTGGACACTGACTCCCACTTAATTTGTCACCCTTTATGATGGGTGCACAACTGGCTGAACATAGTTCCATGTGAAATCTTTTAAGACTCGATTGATATAACCTTTCTGAGACAGTCCTAACAATCCTCGAGATCTATCCCTGAAGATCTCTATGCCAATGACATAAGCTGCCTCACCCATATCAACCATCTTAAAGTTCTTGGTAAGATAGTCTTTGGTTTCATACAGTAAACCAACATCACTACTGGCTAACAAAATATCATCCACATACAGAACCAAAAAGATAAACTTGCTCCCACTGATCTTCAGATATATACACTGATCAACAGTGTTTTCTTTAAATCCGAATGAGGTAATGGTATCATTAAACATTATATACCATTTCCTGGAAGCTTGTTTTAGTCCGTATATGGATTTCTTTAATTTGCAAGCCAAGTGTTCTTTTCCTTTCTTTGCGAACCCTTCAGGTTGCTCCATGTATATTTCCTCATCCAAATTTCCATTCAGAAAAGCTGTTTTCATATCCATTTGATGTAACTCTAAGTCATAATGAGCTACAAGGGCCATAATGATTCTAAAAGAGTCCTTCTTTGATACTGGAGAGAAGGTTTCTCTATAATCAATGCCTTCTTTCTGAGTGAAACCTTTAGCTACAAGTCTGGCCTTATGTCGTTCGATATTGCCTTTGGCGTCGCGCTTGGTCTTAAAGACCCATTTACACCCGACTTTCTCACAGTTACTAGGCAATTCGACGAGATCCCAGACTTTGTTTTGGTCCATAGATTTCAACTCCTCATTCATAGCATCAATCCATTTGCTAGAATCATTACTTTCAATGGCTTGTGAAAATGAAACTGGATCTTTATTAATCCCAATATCGAAATCAGATTCATGTAGATACACCACATAATCATCTGAAATGGCAGATCTTTTTTCCCTTTGAGATCTCCTCAAAGCTGCCGGTTGTGGTGGTTCTACAACATTTTCAGTGACGATATCCTCATGAAGTGGTGAACCGTTATCATTATGTTGTTCTGGTGACTCAGCTTGATGATCAAGCTGAGGGACAAAAATTTCTCTTGAAGGAAAGGGTATTGGGATATTTACCCTTATCACTTCAAGATCCACCTTTCTTGGTTCATCACTCCCACTAATTTCGCCATTCTCAAGGAATCTGGCATTACCAGTTTCAACAATTCTGGTACTATGGTTAGGACAATAGAATTTGTACCCTTTAGACTTATCTGGATAACCAATGAAATACCCAGATATTGTCCTAGAGTCTAATTTATTTTCATGTGGATTATATATTCTAGCCTCTGCTGGACAACCCCAAACATGTAAATGTCTTAAACTAGGTTTCCTACCAGTCCACAACTCGAAAGGAGTTGTTGAGACTGCCTTACTAGGAACCCTGTTCAAGATATACATAGCAGTCTTTAAAGCTTCATTCCACAATGAATTAGGTACATTAGAGAAGCTCATCATGCTCCTAACCATATCCATAAGTGTCCGGTTTCTCCTTTCAGCAACTCCATTCTGCTGAGGCGTACCTGGCATTGTGTATTGAGCACAAATGCCATGCTTTCTAAAAATTTGGCAAATGGGCCAGGATTCTGTCCTGACTCATCGTATCTTCCATAATACTCACCACCTCGGTCTGATCTCATGATTTTAACTTTTCTATCTAATTGTCTCTCGACTTCTGTAATGAACACCTCAAGAATGTCAACAGCTTGAGACTTTTCATGAATTAGATATACATAATCATAACGAGACAGATCGTCTATAAAGGTGATAAAGTATCTCTCTCGTAAAACATGGAATAGAGAGTGGTCCGCAAATGTCTGTATGAATTATCTCAAGAAGCTCTTTGCTTCTTGTGGCACCTTTCTTGGTGTGTTTGGTTTGCTTTCCTTTTATGCAATCCACACATATACTAAAATCAGTGAAGTCTAGGTTATCCAAAATCCCATTCTTCACTAATCTTTCAATTCTATCCCTGGAGATATGCCCCAGTCGTCTATGCCACAAGATAGAAGATTTTTCATCAATTAAGCCACGTTTAGAACCAACATTCGAATGCAAGGTTAAAAGAGATTGTGCAAACTCATAATTCAAGGAAATTTTATACAAACCATCACATAAAATTCCATGTCCAACTGAAATTGAATTAAACATCAAATTGAGTTTTCCACAACTAAATAAAACTGAATTTCCAACAACATCTAATTTGGATAAAGACATTAAATTCCTAGAAATTGAAGGTACATAAAAAGTGTCTACAAGATCCATCTGATGACCCGTCTCTAAGAGTAGTCGATAAGTTCCAACAGTCTCGACCTCCACTTTGAGACGGTTCCCCATAAAGACAAATCTTTCACTTTTCTTCGGTTTCCTGGTTGTAAGGAATCCCTGCATTGAATTAGTTATGTGAGTTGTGGCTCCAGAGTCAATCCACCAAGTATTAGAAGGAACTTCAGTAAGATTTGATTCATAACATGCAAAAGAAAAATTCATACCTTTCTTTTCGAACCAAGACTTTCTCTTGTTGCAATCCTTCTTCACATGTCCTTTTCTGCCACAAAAGTAGCATTTGACAGTGAAACTCTTTCCATGACCCTGGCTACTTTCCCCAGGTTCATTCCCTTTCTTTGGTGGAAACCTCTTACCTCTTCCATACTTTCCTTTCTTATGTATAGCTCCTTGAGTTACTGCCAACACCGAGTGATGTCCTTCTTGCCTCAGTCTCACTTCCTCTTGAATGCACATATTAGTCAGTTCATTCAGATTCCACTTATCTGTTGGCCCAAAGGTCTATCACCCTAGTTTTGATGATGATCAACTCATGAAGTTATGTTTACTAATGATCTTGTGTTTAATTAGTGACAGATTCATTATCAAGATCTTAGTAGGTGCATAGCTCAACAAAGGATAAAATGTCAAGATTTGGAGCTAGCACGGTGTGATCCAAGGAGTTTTTGGATCAAGCTTGGACCAAGTCAAGAAGATGAGAAGCCTTCAAGGGAAGACTTCAAGAAGATGAAGACTTGTGTCTAGGTATAAGATTTTGTTTTTGTTTTAATTAAAAATGTAAAGGATAGATAGTTGGTGGATTGCTCAAGTATATCATGCGCACACACTCTTGATTTAGTTTGTTTTCATAAAAGAATTTTCAGATTTAGAAAAGACTTTCATTTTAGAAAAACATAGTTTTGGTTTTTATTCAAAGTTATATGTTTCAACCAAAACCTTATTTAGAGCTTAATGTCAAAAACATAGATATTTCATTATGATTGTGTAGTGGATCATATCCATACACACTATGCTTTAAAAGTATATCTTGTTTTTGTATTTAATGAAGATTTAGAAAAATATGTGTTGAAAAATATTGTTTTGGAAAATACAGTTTTTATCTTGAGCCAAATATTTCCAAGTTACAAAAATAGTCCAATCTTTTATAACATGCCTTGATTCTGTGCAAGCATGTTTGTATATCAAAGTATATTGGTAAAACTTTTTGTAGATTTTTAAGTATTTTATGGGATTTTATATGAGCCAAAAAGACAAACTTTTAATCCCAGAAAAATTGTTTCAGGCTTCAGCTAGTCGACTTATACTAGCTTATAAGTCGACTAACCCAGAAGTCGGTCGACCGGGTCGGTCGACCGACGTGCACAAACGTGCACACCTTTGTGTACTAGTGGACGGTCGACCGTGCCAGTCGACCGCTCCAGAGAGCAGTGCTCTCTGGAAAGTTCGGTCGACCGCACCGGTCGACCGTGGCTCCAACGGTCAGAAATCCGACCGTTGGCGGTCGATCGGGCCGGTCGACCGGCAGTACTGACAGATCCCAACGGCTAGTTTTCTGGCAGCCTATAATTGGGGGTCTTGTCATTGTTTTGATACAAGATTTTAGGAGAGCTTTGAGCCAGTTTTTCCCAGACTTTTTAAGGGTTTTCTCCACAAAATAGTGAGCAAATATTTCCTATCTAAAGGGAAGATTTTGTAAAGAGTATGTAAAAGAGATTTCTTGAGTTTTCACCAAAGTTTCAATCCTTGCTTTTTCTCACACCACACTTGAGCATCCATTGATTATTCATCCTATAGGTGTGTTGTAGTGAAAGTGCTTTAGGTGATCAAAGTGTTGTGATCACCAAAGATCTTTTCCTTGTTCTTTGAGGAGACGGGCAAGTGTGCTCGTCGTTGTTTTGAGTTCGGGTGCGGACTCGGTTGTTTGAGGTGCGGCCTCGGCGAGTCGGTGGGCTTGCGGTATGTAAGGGACTAGAGAGTCCGAGGGCTTGTAGGTGTTGCGGCACCGAGGAGAGATCCATTGGGATCTTGCATAGTGGAAATCCTTCGTGTGTCGAAGGCGGGGATGTAGAGCAAGTGTGCTCGAACCTCGAAACAAACCCTTTGTGTTTGCGATTGCTCTCTCTCTCTCTTTGTCTCTTGTTTATATCTTGCATTCAATTATTGTCTTTACATTTACATGCTTGATATATGTTGTGTGCATAATTGATATATATACTTGCTTGGGATTGTTGACTAACACTTGTATTCAACCAAGAGAGCCAACGCGGCACCTCAACCCATTCAAGGGGAATCTAGAGGAGTTTGTCCAGAGCCCTTCACGGGGAATTCGGCAACACTCTTGTGTTATACATAGTGTATAGTGTAAAAGTTTTAATTTGGTCATAATTGCTTTTTGCTTCCGCATTATTTGCATAATTTGCCATTAAGTGACCATTAGATTAGCCTTCACCTATTCACCCCCCTCTAGGTGAACCTACAATTGGTATCAGAGCTTGGTACTCTGATTTGGGTCTAACAACCTAGAGTAAAAGATCCTCATTTTTAGGCTAATCACAATATTTGTACACACACCATGGACTTTATGTCACCACCCACCTTTGACATTCTTAACGTCCAAATTTGGAAGGTTAAGATGTCATTGTACCTCAAGGCCTTAGGCATTCATGTATATCTTGCCACTACTAATAATGTATATTCTTTAGATGGTAAGAATTTTGAGGCTAATGCAAAAGCCCTTCATGCTATCAAGTCAACCCTAAATGATGATTATTTATCTAGGGTTTCTAATATTGAATCGGCTTTTGTAGTATGGAACATCATCACCTCCCTCGGCGAAAAAGATCTATACTATGCGGGGAGTGACTCGGATGTTGGAAGCGACACCTCCAACAAGTGCTACATGGTCCAAGGGGATAACCCCCTTGAGGTAAACTCCGAATCCGATGATGAGGACATGTCATATGATGAGTTCACTTCATTTTGCCAAACAATTCTTGAAAAATATGACATGCTTAAGAAAGAAAATAAAAATTTGAAAAAGAATATTGCTTGCATGCATGCAGAACAAGATTCTTTTAAATCTAACATTGCATATTTAGAAAAAGACAACAATAATTTGAAAAAGAATTTTGATGCCATGCTTAATGAAAAAGATTCATTATAAAATAAAATGGCATGCTTAGAAAAGGAAAAGGAAGATTTGAAAAATGAAAATGTTTCCTTATTTTCAAAATTGAATGATTTATGTGAAGGAAACAATACTTTGAAAAACAAGATTGATTTGGTGGAAAAACAAAAGGAAGTTTTTCAAGAAAATATTACTTTGAAAAGAAAATTTGTTGAAAAAGAAAAAGAATTTGTTTCTAAAAGAAATAAGAAAAATGATTCTTTATCTCATCATGCTTTACATGCCACCACTAATGAGATAAATATGTTGAAAAATAAAATAGATTGTTTGAGCTCTAATTTGAGCACATGTGCATTCAATCATACTAAATTGGAGTCTTTGTTTTTAAAGAAACAAACTCCATCCATTCATGCACATCATCATGCTTATGTTGCACACCATGATCATACCCACTCACATAAGCATACTAAGGTGTACAAATGTACACATTGTGGCCGCAAAGGCCATTTAGCAAAATATTGTTATGATAGATTAGATCATTTTAATTTTGCTAAAAATAAAAGATTTTGGGTTCCTTACAAGTCTAACCCCAAAGGACCCAAGCAAAAATGGGTACCAAAACCCCCACCCCATGTTTTTGATGTAGGTGAGGGATCTCTCAAGACGTGAGAGATTTGGTGCCTTGGTAGTGGATGCAATAGACTTGATGGACATACTTTTGGATGCATCGCTATCAAGGAGTTTTGGTGGGACAACCACCATGTTAGGAGCTTTGGAGTTGGTAACAATCTCTAAACTCTTACTTTTTATGATCATGCTTGTTCATTCCTAATATTCATAGCATGTTCATGTTTTATGATTTATTGTGCTTCATGTGGTATGAACTAGTTTAAATGTAGATTTTATCAAAACTTGCATGTATACATATACAAATAGTGAATTATATTTGATTCATATATAATTGAACTTCATGCTCATTTGTATCCACTATATGCATATGTATAGACTAGTTTTGATGATTCTCTTTTATACATGTTTTACCTACTTTATACTTTACTTCATGTATATGTATTCTTTATTCAAATCTAATAAATATACATGTATACCCGTGAGTCTCTTGCCTTCATGCAAACATCATTAATAGACTCTTTTAATATTTGGGATATGTATGTGTATTGTTAGGATTGGATTAATCATACATATACCATAAAGATTAGTGTTTTAATGAAAAATGATTTTTTTTAATATGTGACTTATGATCTTTTTGAGCTTCATTGACTATTTTCATAAAAATGCTATTTACATGATCGTTTAACACTCACACTTTTATTAAAAACATTTTGAAGCTTTATTGACCATGAGTGCTTAAATTTTTATGTATCTAGTTATGTTTATGAAAAACTTAAGATTTGATATATTTGAAGGATCTTTAACTAGTTTTCAAAAAATAATTTATACTAGTTATTTGTTCTTCAAATAATTTTGAGATTGACACATGATTCTATTTTCTCAAAATTTGATACTTCATGATTTGAATATTAGTTTATATGTTAGTTTTTGTCAACACTAGGATTTATACTTGTACATATCGTGGGCCACAAATAAATCTATTTATATTTGTGCTTGAATGCTTATTTGAACCCATGAAATGTGCTTGTATTGCTTGGTTTTGATGATACATACATTTTTAAACTTGTATTCTCTTTTTGGATTTGATTTATGATCATGTGTTTTCATTTCATGTATATGTGTATTTTGCCAAACTTTAAGATATACATGTATACCTCTTGAGTCATTTGCCTTTAATGCAAATCTATTTATATGGACTCAATTGTGTTTAAAAGATATGTATGTATACTTATTGTGTTGTCAAAACATACATATATCTTGAAATATAAATTTTGTTATTAAATATAAAAAAAAAATTGTGTGATGATTTAAAGGAATATTGAGATTAATTGACATTTTTGCTTTATTCCTTACTTGAAGGATTTCGTACTAGTTTTAAAATATTTTCATATTAACTAGTGCAATCTCTTCATTTGATAGAGTATATGATAAGCTTACTTTTCAATTGGTATCATTGGATATTTTCAATTGGTATCAATATGATTTTTATATACTCATATCTTGATTGTATGTATGAATGCTTTCAAATTCAAATTATATCAATTTCTATTGGTATTCTCTTTACATACATATATGTGATCTATTTGCTAAGCTTAATTAACTTTCAATTGTTCTTAAAAGCTTATGCAATATGTTTTCAAGATTGATATCAAAATAAAAATATGTTGATTTGATATCTCAAAATGTGTTTTATTAAGAAAACTTCAAAATTTTAAAGAAAACTTCAAAATTTTAAAGAAAAATTCAAAATTTTTGATTTGTATTTCCTATATGCAAGGAGAGCTTAACATCTCTCTTACATATGGATTCATGATGAGTATATTATAAATTGAGGAGCTTGACAACTCTTCTTTATATGATATACGTGTGTAGGGGGAGCTTCACATCTCCTCTTATGCATTACATAATATGTGTTATGTGAGTTAGGGCTTGTCATCCCTTCTTCATGTAATGCATATGTGTAGGGAAGCTAACTTAGCGTCTTCCTCTTCATGGATGTATATCGCATATAAATCTTTATTGATTGACTTGTATTACCCCTTCTTGATCTTTTTGTTTTTGACAATAAGGGGGAGAAAATTTTGATTTGATTTGATTTTACTTTGAACCCTTTGTTGATGATTGACAAAAAGGGGTAGAAGTATTTGAGTGTATATGCATGTTTTCATTGCTTAAGGGGGAGTAGTATTTGTCTTCCTTGTTATTTATGCATATATATTTTTGTATTGCAAATAGGAGAAAAAGATTTTTTATGCTTGTTGCATGTTTTATCTCCATACTTGCATATATATTCATGTGCCTCATTGCCATATCTATTATTTATTTTGTATGCATGAGTTAAGGGGGAGCTTCTTTAAAGCTTTACTTTAATCTATGCATATATAACCTCATGAGTTTTGTCATCATCAAAAAGGGGGAGATTGTTGGCCCAAAGATCTATCACCCTAGTTTTGATGATGATCAACTCATGAAGTTATGTTTACTAATGATCTTGTGTTTAATTAGTGACAGATTCATTATCAAGATCTTAGTAGGTGCATAGCTCAACAAAGGATAAAATGTCAAGATTTGGAGCTAGCACGGTGTGATCCAAGGAGTTTTTGGATCAAGCTTGGACCAAGTCAAGAAGATGAGAAGCCTTCAAGGGAAGACTTCAAGAAGATGAAGACTTGTGTCTAGATATAAGATTTTATTTTTGTTTTAATTAAAAATGTAAAGGATAGATAGTTGGTGGATTGCTCAAGTATACCATGCGCACACACTCTTGATTTAGTTTGTTTTCATAAAAGAATTTTCAGATTTAGAAAAGACTTTCATTTTAGAAAAACATAGTTTTGGTTTTTATTCAAAGTTATATGTTTCAACCAAACCTTATTTAGAGCTTAATGTCAAAAATATAGATATTTCATTATGATTGTGTAGTGGATCATATCCATACACACTATGCTTTAAAAGTATATCTTGTTTTTGTATTTAATGAAGATTTAGAAAAATATGTGTTGAAAAATATTATTTTGGAAAATACAGTTTTTATCTTGAGCCAAATATTTCCAAGTTACAAAAATAGTCCAATCTTTTATAACATGCCTTGATTCTGTGCAAGCATGTTTGTATATCAAAGTATATTGGTAAAACTATTTTTGTAGATTTTTAAGTATTTTATGGGATTTTATATGAGCCAAAAAGACAAACTTTTTAATCCCAGAAAAATTGTTTCAGGCTTCAGCTAGTCGACTTATACTAGCTTATAAGTCGACTAACCCTGAAGTCGGTCGACCGGGTCGGTCGACCGACGTGCACAAACGTGCACGCCTTTGTGTACTGGTGGACGGTCGACCGTGCCGGTCGACCGCTCCAGAGAGCAGTGCTCTCTGGAAAGTTCGGTCGACCGCACCGGTCGACCGTGGCTCCAACGGTCAGAAATCTGACCGTTGGCGGTCGACCGGGCCGGTCGACCGGCAGTACTGACAGATCCCAACGGCTAGTTTTCTGGCAGCCTATAAATTGGGGGTCTTGTCATTGTTTTGATACAAGATTTTAGGAGAGCTTTGAGCCAGTTTTTCCCAGACTTTTTAAGGGTTTTCTCCACAAAATAGTGAGCAAATATTTCCTATCTAAAGGGAAGATTTTGTAAAGAGTGTGTAAAAGAGATTTCTTGAGTTTTTCACCAAAGTTTCAATCCTTGCTTTTCTCACACCACACTTGAGCATCCATTGATTATTCATCCTATAGGTGTGTTGTAGTGAGAGTGCTTTAGGTGATCAAAGTGTTGTGATCACCAAAGATCTTTTCCTTGTTCTTTGAGGAGACGGGCAAGTGTGCTCGTCGTTGTTTTGATTTCGGGTGCGGACTCGGTTGTTTGAGGTGCGGCCTCGGCGAGCCGGTGGCTTGCGGTGTGTAAGGGACTAGAGAGTCCGAGGGCTTGTAGGAGTTGCGGCACCGAGGAGAGATCCATTGGGATCTTGCATAGTGGAAATCCTTCGTGTGTCGAAGGCGGGGATGTAGAGCAAGTGTGCTCGAACCTCGAAACAAACCCTTTGTGTTTGCGATTGCTCTCTCTCTCTCTCTCTCTTTGTCTCTTGTTTATATCTTGCATTCAATTATTGTCTTTACATTTACATGCTTGATATATGTTGTGTGCATAATTGATATATATACTTGCTTGGGATTGTTGACTAACACTTGTATTCAACCAAGAGAGCCAACGCGGCACCTCAACCCATTCAAGGGGAATCTAGAGGAGTTTGTCCAGAGCCCTTCACGGGGAATTCGGCAACACTCTTGTGTTATACATAGTGTATAGTGTAAAAGTTTTAATTTGGTCATAATTGCTTTTTGCTTCCGCATTATTTGCATAATTTGCCATTAAGTGACCATTAGATTAGCCTTCACCTATTCACCCCCCTCTAGGTGAACCTACATTATCCTTATGAGTATTATAGTGAATCTTGAATGGTCCGAATTGAGGAGGAAGTGAGTTGAGGATGAACTGCACCAAGAAGGATTCATCTACTTTCATTCCCAGTGTTCCTAACTTTGCAGCTTTATCAGTCATATTGAGGATATGTTGTTGGACTCCTCTACTACCATCATATTTCATGGTAGTTAACTCAGCCATAAGAGTGCCAGCCAATGACTTATCAGCAGATTTAAACCGGTCTTTTACAGCAGTTAAAAGTTCTGAAGCGTTAGCAGTCTGAGGGAGTGAAGTTTTGATATTGTTGGCAATGGTCATTTTAATGAACATGAGACTGAGTCTGTTCGACCTTTCCCAGGCTTTAGCATGACTAATCTGATCTGCTGTACTTTCAGCAGTGATTTCCTCAGGTTTCTCAACTAGTAGAGCCATGTCAAGATCCAGTACACCCAGTGTGAATTAGACATGTTCAAACCATTCAGAAAAGTTTGTACCATCCAGGGCTGGAATGCTAGATGCATGAGAGTGAAGGGAAGTGAGAACGTTCACTGAAACAAAATAGGACAATACTCACATTAAGGCCTCGAATCAATACAAAAGCATTAAATTTTATGAAGATGAACTATTGATATCACTTTGATTTCTTCTTTGAGCGAAACCTAAGCATATCCAGTGTTCACTCTACAGGTGAGACCTTTTATCACCTATGTAGGTCTAATATAATTTATGCCACTTAGACAGTAAGTCATGTTACCTTTGGGTATCCAATTCTACACCACTAAGTTGCATAAATTACACTACCCTACCCGGTTCGTAATTATTTGAAAGAGACTTTCCTTTGGGCGAGTCCCAATCTCCTAACTAGAACCGTCATCGAGAATATTATTGACTTTAATGTGACCCTTATTGACAAATCTTTTATGTAGTTGTATATTCATAAGGCTTACTAATGTAGGTCACTTTGGCAACTACTAAATCAATAAACCGTATGAATATAAAACTAACCAATAATATTCTCTAACCTTTTATTTGAGTTATTCTATAATACTCCAATATTGTCACTTGACCAATTCAATCAATATTAACACAATAACATTAAATGTGTAACATACATTTAAGATTGAACTAAACAAATATTAGTCGACTGGTCAAGGTAGTACTAGTCGACTAGGGACAAGACAAGTCGACTATAAAGGAAAGACTAGTCGACTAGGGTCAAGTCAAGTCGACTATAAATTAAACTGTTAGTCGACTAGGCAGAGAAACAGAGAACCATACAGCTTCAGGTCAATTTATTAGTCGACTAAGGCAAGGGATTAGTCGACTATATAAATTATTAGTCGACTACCAAAATGATCAAGTCGACTCCTGTAGTGATACAGAGAGTTATTAATTTTCTGGGAGGAGACCTAGTCGACTAGTGGTTCGGGCAAGTCGACTAACAGTCGATAAAACAGAACACTTATAACTGTTTATCGACTGAAGCCATAAAAATCAAAATTAGGGTTTCTAATACTAATTTTGATCCCAGATTTACACAATTAGAGGAATATGAATAGAATTTACTTTTGAAACAATTAGACAAAACCTCTTTAAAAAATCTACAGTAGAATGATCAAAATTTCATTTTGAAACAGTTAATCAAAAAATCCTAATTTATGAATTTTAGATCTCAACAGGAATTGTTCATAATTTTAATTCTGAGATGCATAGATTCTTAAACGAAGCTCTGATACCAAATGTTAGATTTAAAACTTACTCTAATAACAAAGAACTCTTGCTTAGTAGCAGGCAGTGGAAGTGCATCGCCATGGGATATATATGCAGTCTCCATGTATTCCTGCACCCTGCTTAGATGCTTGCTACAGCTCTAATCCTCAGAAAAATTCTGACCTTAATTTACTAACTAAATTGGTGCCAGGTCCATCTCATCACCAAATTTCTCATCCTAATAAAAAGTAAAATTAAGCCCTTGAAAATCTATCCAATTAAATTTCTAAGAAGCCCCCAAGTTTCAATTTTTCTCCTAAAAACTAGGACAAATTGCCGTTTTCTATTAGATTCAACTAGTAACTTTTACATAGCAATTTGGGGAGACGGTAGAGCAGTGAAATTATGTCCCTTGAAAGTTTACAAGATTAAGGGATTATCAGTGAGATTATTTCTATTTTTAAAACCCTTCTCCTGAGCCTACAGGTTCTAAAGTTATAATCACATAAAGCAAGATTAAAATTTAATACTAATAAGAATTAATCATTAGACAGAAAACTTAAAATTAAAGAATTGGGCGGAGGCCGCGCGTGCGCGTTCCCTCCCGCTGTCCCAATGCAAAACCGCTGGAGCCTGGCGCTTTGTGCCTTTTCCACTCTGCACGACGCGCAGCCATGGCACCATTTTGACGCGTGGCAAAAGCGAAACATCCAAACCTCAGCAAGTAGAGTGAGTCTTCAACCTTATAGGATAAAGAAATAGTATCTGTTCTCATTTGGATCGATTGGTTTCTCGCGGTTGTTTCCTCCATCTTGTGTTGCCTACTGCGTACGTGATTATTTTTCCCATTTCATCCAGTTAGAATTTTGTATGCTGACTGTTTGAGAAAATGCCTGTAAGAAGTTCAATTAGATTTCTGGATTTAAAAACTGTTTCTTTGAGTCGTCTAATGGAAATTTCTTGAATTCCTTCCATTTGTTTGTTACTTACTAGATTACCGCTTGGTGGTGAACCGAGTGGCGAAGAAGAGAGGGCGAAGAAGGAGGGGGAAGAGAGAAGAGAGGAGGAAGGCGGGGGAGAAGGGAGAGAGAGGGGTGTGGGCGTGGCAGCTGGGAGGGGAGACGGGAGAGGGTGGCTCTCTCTAACTTTCCTTAGCTCTCTCTCTCTCTTTGGGGGACAGACAGACGCACAAAGTCGAAGGAGTCATGGGAGAAACCTCTCTTCACTCGGTTTGATAAAAGTTACTAGTATACCGTTACTATTGATGGGAAACCGATCAATCGGAAGGAAGGGGGAGAGAGAAAATGAGGAAGAAGGAGGGGAGCTAAGAGAGAAAAAAGAAGGAGGGGGTTGACATTGCTCTTTTTCCCGTGGCTGAAGATGGATGGACGGATGGATAAAATTTCTACATGAGTCACGGGAGAAAACCTCCGTTCGGTCAGTTTTTTAATTAACCTGCTATATACAACTTTCGCTTAATTAGCTTCACTTTTATCCCTGTATGCTTTGTAGACGATTCACATGTGGCCCAAACACCGAAGAATCTACATCATTCACCTTGCAACCGTGAGTTCTGTTTTTGGGATAATTGCGGCTGATGCCAGTAGGAGGTTGCCTGACTTCATTCCTCAGAAGCGTGCACTCAGTTTTACAGGTACACGTTTGAAGTGCAACTTTTATGTGGTTGATAACTTTTTCATGTACTGCTCTCACAATGAATACATGTGTGCATGCTTTTGACATCCAAAGTAATTCAGTTGCCATCTAATGTTATGCCTTGCAGTTATTTTAATGTTCATATTCATGGGCTCACATTTCTTATTCGGCTAATAATGCCAAATTAGCCAATTTTCCTTGACAAAAATGCTTTGCTGTCAAGACAGAGTTTGGCATCTCATCCATTTTTAGATTCAATTTACATCCTATTACAGTGCATCAAAATTCCAAGATGGAAAAAAAAAAATGTTAACAAAGGAAGAAACGATTAACAATAATGACTATCCCTTAGAGAGTTCTTTTGCCTGTCACCTCGAGGCCAAATTAAGAGGGTTTATGCAAAGTGTCACATGTTTTTGTGTCATTTTCTCTCTGCACCCTTGTATTGCATCTCAGGGTGGTAGAAAGGTCTGATGATAATGCCCATTTCGGTACATGTAAAATTGCTCAAACTAAAATGGGTATCTCTACACATTCGGATTAGCAGACCAAGCTGAGAATACTGTTTCTTTTTGTTTGACCATTTTCTGTCCGATACGTGTACATAGCTTGAGCCACGTACTTTTTCTTTAGGACTATGCTTCAATGCTTTGTACAATTGTACTTGGCTTGTTTCCTTAACCTTCTTTAATAACACATACCGGATCATCTTCTTTAGTAAAGTGAATCAAACAGAAATATCGGTTGCTGGCCATATTTGGAAAGTGTCAGGTTCAAACCTCTTTCTCTAGAGAAAGGAAGCCCCTGACCGACTAAACCATGCTAGATTTATGCAACTGGCGTATATCTTTTCTATTACATTCTCCCTTGTATCATTTTTTGAAGATAACATTTTGTTACATTCTCCATAACGTCTATATCAATCTTTAGCAAATATTTACTGATCCAGTGCTCTTTCTGATACATGCAAGTATGCAACAAATGCAGGAATTTATGCTAACCCAAATTCTGAGTTTTGTATCTACACTAAATGAGCTGGATATCCAATAAAATGCACAAATGGGCTGAAATTGAACAATTCTGTGCCCCCCACGGCACCATATATATATATATATATATATATATATATATATATATATATATATATATATAATTCAAGAAATTATGTCATCTGCCTAGACAAAACTTTATATAACAAACTTCTTTATGCTTCAAAAATATCAACCTATTTTCATCCAAATTCTCTCCGACCACCACCCATATGGATTCTATGTTAAAACACTAGAATCCCATAAACATAAACTTCTCAACTTCCACTATGACCTGAAATTGGCCTCAATGAGTTGCAACTACCTACCAATCGAAGTGGCATTCCTATAGACAATGAGGAAATTGGATCCAAATGCGAAGACCACCTCCCCGCCCCCGCCCCCCACCCACCCCAACACCCCCACTAGGAGGCCAGCCAGATGGTGTTATGATGGCTGGAGACAAGCTAACAGTAGATTAACTGTACATCCAGCCTTAGGCATGGATGATATTGTTCGGTACGGAAAGAGATTTTGCCGTAAAATTTCCTTGAATCAGTTGAAAGATTACAACAAAACAATATTCCGACTACAAGGGAGGGAGGATGCTTGGATCTTCCCTTTGTTTAAGGCTGGGTTCTTCGTGTGGCGATGGAGAGTGAATCTTGTTCTCCGTTGACCAGATGACCGTCCTGGACCGTCGGGGGTCTTCTCTTCGGCCGGTAGGGGAGTAACTCAGCTCCGGCTACCAAACTCTCAAAGAGGAGGTAGGCGAAGATAGGCTAGTACTCAGTAAGCCTGTTGAAGAATCTCTTCTCTCTCGGTCGTTGACGTCGGGCTTCTCTCTCTCGATGCCTTGATCTTCTGACCCTCTGGATTCAAAAATGCCGACCTTAATTGATCACTCGACCTTCTTCTCCCCCCGAATCCAAATCTTCGACCTTTCCTTCATAGCCAACAGGGCTATTTATAGGGGTCTTAGGGGGTGATCGTGCCCCCTAAAAATGCGCCTGAATGAGGGCCGTTACCCGCGATACGCGCGGTAACTGACTCCCCACGATCTGGGCGGTTGCAACTGAGACGCGGATTTCAGACTAAACGCGCCTTGATGCTGAGACGCGGGCTTCAGGCCGACGCGTCTTGAAGTTGAGACGCGGGCTTCAGGCCGACGCGTCTTGAAGTTGAGACGCGGGCTTCAGGCCGACGCGCTTTGATGTTTGAGACGCGGGCTTCAGGCCGACGCGTCTTGAAGTTGAGACGCGGGCTTCAGGCCGACGCGTCTTGAAGTTGAGACGCGGGCTTCAATCCTTTGCGTCTTTGAGACTGCTTCTTTGGTGGCTTGCCTGGTTAGTCATTTTTAGACAGCCTACAGAACCCCCTCCAAAGTTTCCGATATTCCGCAGTTGAATGGGACGGATTTCGGAATACTTTGGACTTAAACCGCGTTCGCCTTTGTGACCGGACTGTTGATGCTTCGGGTTTGACCTTATCCGAATTTGGTCTTCGTGAGTGTACTGTTGAACTCTTAGAAGCCATCAGAGTCGATCGTGTTGAGTGTCTAGATACACAGCCTAGACCTCCCCAATTGCTTTTTAGTCTGTCACGGGTGCGTTTTTGGCTAGGAGTAGTTGGTTGTCTGTTGGCGCCAGTGTACTGTTGAACTGTCTTGCAGACGCATGAAACTGGACGTAGGCTCCTTTTTGAAAGCAGACGCAGGAGACTGGACGCAGGCTCCTTTTTTGAAAGCAGACGCAGGAGACTGGACGCAGGCTCCTTTTTTGAAAGCAGACGCAAGAGACTGGACGCAGGCTTCTTTTTGAAAAGTAGAAGCCACTTTGAAGACGCAGCGTCTATAGGGTAGACGCGATGTTGGTCAGACGCGAACTCCTTAGAGGGGACGCGACCTTCAGAAAGCATTCTTGGAGATGCTGACGGGGCATGTCCGGTGCGTTTTCTGGGCGCGAACTTTACGCTGTCATGATGACGCCGCCAGCTGGCCTGGGGAAACGGCGAAATTTCGCCTTTTGGCGCGCGGATCTTGCGGTTCATTAAATGAACTGCTCCACGTGTCGGCTTCTGATTCGCGGCGGGGTTGCGACGCATGATCTTCGTCACCGGCAGTGATTTTGTTACACGCGTCAAGCGACGGTTCGCTGCAGCGTCCCTTGGGTCACGCGCCGCGTATCTCTGCGCATCCCCGTGCCTATAAAAGGCAACTGTTTGGAGAACTTCCTCTTCTTCTCGCGCTTGCTAAGAACATATTCTCCTCCCTGTTCCTCTGTTTAACCTCGGATCAAATTTGCCATGGCACCAAAGATTAAGCCGACCGCTTCTTCCTCAAAGGCGACCACCACCGAGGCCCGGAGGGGCAGCTCTTCCTCTGCGCAGGACTTCGTCCTCCAAGGTCTCCAAGGTAGTATGCCGTCTAGGCAGAACTTCACCAGAGTGTTTGATTCCCCAGACGCAGTCTTTGGGATGATAACCGGGGCGCGGATTAGACAATCTGACGCCCAAGGACTCTGTGCTTCGGGTCCTTCACTTAGAATTTCTCTAACTGTGAAGGTCTCTGGACGCAGCTTTGCAGAACGCAGATTTGATCTTCGCGTTCTGTGTCATCAGGCGCCAATTTGATGAATCTGGCGTCTGAATCCAAGTGCTTTGAATTTTTACAAGTCTTGGTTTGCAGAACGCGGATTTGATCCTTGCGTTCTGTATCATCAGGCGCCAATTTGATGAATCTGGCGTCTGAGTCCAAGTACTTTTGAAATTCCACAAGTCTTGGTTTGCAGAACGCGGATTTGATCCTTGCGTTTCTGTGCCATCAGGCGCCAATTTGATGAATCTGGCGTCTGAGTCCAAGTACTTTGAAATTACACAAGTCTTGGTTTGCAGAACGCGGATTTGATCCTTGCGTTTCTGTGCCATCAGGCGCCAATTTGATGAATCTGGCGTCTGAGTCCAAGTACTTGGAATTTCATAAGTGGCTTCAATCTTTGCGTTCTGTGCTTCTTGACGCAGATTTGCGGGTCTGGACGCGGATTTGATGATTCCTGCGTCCAGTATCTTTTCTGCGTTTGGACGCAGAACACTTAGTATTTTTCTTTACTTTTGGTAAAGCATCTGACTTAAGTGTCTTTATCTTTTTGCAGCGCCGCAACCTGCTACTTCACTCCCCAAGATACGCCATTTTGGGCATGTAGGTGGAGCTGACCGGAACCTGACCTTTGTGCTGCAAAGGACTGCCCCTGTGACTGCCGACCAGTCGCCGGCTCGTGAGAAGAAGCTCTCGAATGTCGAGATGAGGACTCTTCGAGTGCTGATGACCGATGCAGCATTCGTCACGGATGACGGCATCCAGCTGGAGAAGCCCGCCTTCTTCTTCGGGGATCATATCCACGATGGCGGCCATCGCGTGCACGAAGGGACTTACACATGGCTCCGTCAAATAGGGGGCAGAAGGTTCTTTCTCCCGGCCATGGATAGGATGTACCCTATGTTCTATTACCAGCATATGTCCGTCCCGCGGAAGATGGAGTTTGACCTCGCTCGATATGCTCCTGAGGTTACTCTTGGCGATCTGGGCTCCCACCACCAAGTGCACCGTCATGACGGCCATGACGGGTCGGTTATCGGCCTTTTTCCTGGATCGCGCAAGAGGGAGATCCCGTCTGGAGAGATACCGCACATTGGCGCCACCTTCCTCAACATGTTCATGGCAGCGGAGGGTGACTACCCAGTTGCGTTCCGTGCATATGGGTGGATCCATTCCCCAGCGAATTACTGGTGGGGCAGGATGGTTGGCTTTGTCCTTACCGAGCTCGGGGATTTGTTGAAGCGTGTAGGACTGTACTCGGCGGTCAGGGCCGTACAGTGGGGGATCCCTCAAAGTTCTCAAAACTTCTTTGGGATCCTAGAACGTTATAATCCCTTGACGGGGACGTTCTTTACTCCAGTCGGGGAGATGGGCCTTGCCTTACACGAGATGCACGAGGTCTCAGGACTGGTAACAGGGGACATGCCCTATGAAGAATATGTCCCGACCGCTGTGGAGCTTCGCTACGTGAAGGAGGAGTTTCCCCGCATATACGAGACCTACTGGGAAGTGCTCTGTCACTTCCATATCTGCGGTCAGATCACCAAATGGCGGTCGCAGGGGGTCACGTATCTGTCTTGGGCCAGTTATTTGTTCAACAATGTGAACACCAAAGACCACTTGATCACCCGATTGGCTCCCAGCTCTGATAGGGAGATCGAAGACCGGATTGACCAGGCTCCCGAGAAGTTCTACACCACAGAATCGAACGAAGATGGTTTCGACCCCGACTTGGTTTTTGAAAGCTTCCACCACCAAGCCCGGACTCCTATCTCCGATCGGGCACTGCTGGCGGGTTTTCTGATGCTGTGGCTAAAGCGTTGTGTGGTGCCCACGCTGCCACATGAAGTTATAGTTGCCGATGTGGTGTACCCGGCGGTGCTTCTGGCCCATGGCAACCCTATAGCTCTTCTCCCGACCGTGGTGGCTGGTATTCAGAGCGGGCTGCGGGCGCTGGCTAAAAGCTTTTGTGAGCCGCCAAAAACTGTGGATTCCGAGGGAAAGCCGCTCACGGACGCAGAGGGGAATCCAGTGGTGAAGCATCCCAATCCTCGGGTCGAGCTGCCTTACACATACCTTATGGCCTGGTATGTGATGCACTGCCCCTCTTTGATGACGGCGGTGCGTTGGAAGGAGGACTCCGTCCCCTTCATACAGCGATTGGAGGGTTCAAGGTGGCAGGATCCTTACATATATTATATCCGGAAGCGTCTTTCAGCCCCGGCAAACTATCAGCTCAATCGTTGCCTCCTCCAGATCCCTGGTGCATCCTACGGCGATCTACTTGTCGATTCCGCAGGCCCTGATGATTTCACGAGGTTATCCCAGGGAGCCTTCTGGTGGTTGCTCAATATTCGGCCCGGGTATATGCTTTTCCGACAAGGGACATCATGCACCATTGAGCCATACATGCCGAATCGCTTCGCTCGACAGTTCGGCTATGACCAGCTCTATATCGGGAATCCAAATGCTTATCTCGCCTTCGAAGGGAACTTGTTCGAGGGTGCTCGGGCCTGGTACTATAGTGTGGCTGGAGGGACAGGAACAACCTTCCGTCTACCTCTCGAAGCACCCAAGTGCCAGATGAGTCTAAGCTATTGTACTTGGTACTCCCAAGCCGTCCAGACACCAGACTTTCTTCCGGCGTCTTCATGTATCGAGAGCATCAATGCAAGTCTCGAGGAAAGGACAGAGTCCGGAAAACCAACGAGAGTCGTAGAGTAGTACCGGAGAGCTCGTAAGGAGGTCGGGAGAAGGACGAGGAGGGATCCACAAGCTACAGAGCCACGACCACCAAGAGCAGAGCCACGAGCGACGAGGGCGGAACCACCAGCGACAAGGGCGGAGCCTCCAGCAACGAGGGCGGAGCCACCAGCAAAGAGGTCTAAGCAGTTGGCGAGTAAGCGTCATCAACGCTCTACTCCTATTGTTGAACCAGCCCCAAAGAAGGTTAGGAGGGACTTGGCGGCTGAAGTCTCTCAATCCGGAGCTATCTCTGCTGGAGTTGAGGCTCCTCCTGAAGACGTCGTCAGAGTTGAGGAACCTCCGGAAGAGGAAGATTTCCTCCCTTTAGTTCGTGCTCCTAAGTCGCACCGCGAGGCTGTGGAGGAAGGGGAGTTCATCGAACAACCCGTTATTGCTGCTGATGCCGAATCCCCGGAGATTGACATAATGGGCGATGAAGATGTTGAACTTCCGGAAACCTCAGCTCAGCTCAAACCTCCTTCTGCTCATGAAGGGAGAGATGAGGCACAGCAGTTGGGGTCTCCAGGCGTCTTCATCTCTAGTTCCAGGGCCGTCGACCCTAGTCCTACTACTGGGGTGATTGGAGGCAAGGCTCCGATTACGGAGCTTCCTGAGCTGTCGTCTTCTTCGCTCTCAGGGGAAAGCCTCTTTGAGGACAAAGTCGACTATAGCGAGGAACCCACTCCTCCTGATCAAAGCAAGTTCTTCCATGTCTCAGAGGAGGAAATGTATGGAGGCGAGCCATCGTCTGCACCGTCAGTGGCGGCTATCCCTGTTAAAGGTACCCTTTCCCCCTCCTGTCCAATCTTCTCTTTGCATGTTGAAGAAGATGTCTTGACATTCTTCATTTTATATTGCAGGGCCAACCGGAGATGCCGAGGCTACAACCTCCTCGCATATTGAGGAGATGGTGGGAGAGTTGACTCGGCCACAGGGAATTGAGACCTCAGCTGCTGAGATGCCCTCAGAGGGGGCAGCTGCTGGTACTGGGGAGCCTTCCACTCTACCAGAGGAGGAAGCCACTACTGAGGTCAAGAAGGCTCGGGTGGAGGATCCAATGGCAGGTCCACTCCCAGGAGATTGCACAGCTCAAGTTTCAAATGAAGCTTCTGAGGAAATCGTGCTTGCCACTCCATCATTGGTTGCGGAAGTTCCCGCAGGGATAGCACCTCCGGAAGCACCAGTGGCTGGTTCCGCTCTTGCCGTATCGACAGTCAGCATGACTTCTGTGCAAAAAGAGCCGGCCTACACCCCTTCTTCCGAGATAGAAAGGGGGTCGGGGAGCGTTCCGGGTGATGACAGCATGGACTTCCTGACGCGCAGTACGGTGCGGCAGTTCTTTGAAGCGATGCGATCGTGCATCGACTTTATCCTTTCTGGGCGTCGTTCTTTTGACTTTGCCCGGAGATTTCTCGGGAATGTGGCCGAGAACATCGAGCTAGTCGGGGGCCTTCCTCTTGCTCAGGCATGTATGCGGGTGGTGGATCAGTTGGAGAGTGACCTGAAAGAGCTGAAGTCTTTAGACGAAGCTGACTCCCTCCACGAAACCCAAGTCATCCTGGATAGCCTCCTTTCTGCCCAAAGGCAAGAGCGACAGGAAGTGGAAGTACAAATTGCCGAAGAGGTCAGCAACCTTGAGCGTTCCCAGGCTGAATGCCAAAGGCTGATTGAAGACTCAGGGGATACTGAGCTTATCATGCAGAACACAGAGCTTGCTATTACCAACGCTCGGGCTGCCATTGCTAAGGCCAAAGCCATGCTAGCTGTCAATGAAGAGAAGCTCGTCGCCCTCCAGAAGAAGCTAGAGGAGCAGAAGGCTGCAAGGGTACGGGCTGAAGAGAGCCAGTCTGTTCATCTCTCCAGATTGGAGACTTTGCGAGCCCAGCTGGCTGAAAAACCCTGCCTATCTGAAGAGGAGCTGCGGGTCCAGGCGATAATGGAGGCTGAGAAGGCACGTCAGCATGAGATGCATCGTCTCAGGGAGCGCATCCGTTCCCTACCAGATCGAGATTTTTAGCCTTCTCCTCCCTTTTTTTTGTAACGCTCAATCTTATTTGTATAAGAGAGCGTTTTTGTATCACTTTCATATTTTTGGATATAAATAAAAGTGACACCCTCCTTTTTACTTCTTTTGTCTCTAACTCTTTGCCTTTGGTTGGACATGTAGAAACAAGGGAATCTTTTGATCTTTATCAAAATTATGATCATAATCTTAATAAGTCAAAAGTTATAAGGAAAGATCTTGTTTCAAGAACTTTCATGACACTGTCAGAGGTGTGAGCTCAACTTGACAGAGGCAATTTTTTGGTGGACCTGCCACTTTGTGGAAGAAAGTGACAGGTGGAGTTCGTACCCCCAGGAAAGATGAACTTTTATCAAGGATTTGTGCTCAACTTGATTTCAGATCAGCTGGGGATGTTGATGGAAACATTGTTTATTGGTGTAATGTTAACCAACAATGCCTCCAGAATGAATTCGATATTCTGTTGAGGAGAATATCAAATGAGACTAGACTCGCGGGGAATCTAGGAAGGTCCTTACCGTTAGAGGTGTGATATTAACTTAACGGTTTGGGAGTAGTCTTGTCAGAAGTGTAATGTTAACTTGACAAGGACATGAGTTAGAGGTGTGATGTTAACTTAACTCATCAATCATCTCAGTTTTATAAGAGAAAACTGAGGGTGTCACTGTCATAGGTGTGATGTTTAACTTAACAGTGAGGGTAATGCTAGAGGTGTAATGTTGAACTTGGCATTAGTCGTCTCGGCTTGAAGAAGTCGAGGAAAGGTCATAGCCATAGGTGTATTGTTGAACTTAGCAATGACTCGGATGCTAGAAGTGTAGTGTTAACTTGGCATCGTCCATTTCAGCTTCGATATGGAAGTCTGAAGAAAGGGTGACTGTCAGAGGTGTAATATTAACTTGACGAGCACCTGATATACTGCTTAGAGGTGTAATGTTAACTTAAACAGTAGTTTGTCAGAGGTGTGATATTAACTTGACAAGAATTGGCTCTTGATAGGAGCAATTTGAGGACCTGTCATTCTATTGATGAGAACTGACAAGTGGAATTTGAAATGCCAGAGGTATAGTGTTAACTTGACAATTTTGAAGTTTGCTGCTCTATGTAGAGGTAACAAGCGGGGCTTGTACTCGACAAGGAGTATTCATTACCAGAGGTATAGTGTTTAACGTAGTAATGATTGCATTTTGTGGTCCTACCATTCTATGGATGAGAATTGGTAAGAGATTTTGGAGGAGAGAGTGGAATCAGGTCCACTTAGGATTTTTAGCAAACCCTCAGCTGTCAACGGATTTGAGGTGCCTTTACCAACTACCGTTTGAGTTGGGCTAGCCATGCTATTCCCCTCAGCATGATAAGTTGTCGAAGACTTATGTTGGGCTTAAAAGCCAACATTTTCCTCTATCCTTAGCCGTCAGAGGCGTCGGATCAAATGGGAACGTGTCCCTTAGGATTTTTAGCAAATCCTCAGCTGTCAACGGGTTTGACATGCCTTTACCAACTACCGTTTGGGTTGGGCTAGCCATGCTATTCCCCTCAGCATAATGAGTTGTCGAGGACTTATGTTGGGCTTAAAAGCCAACATTTTCCTCTATCCTTAGCCGTCGGAGGCGTTGGATGTTTCTGATCAGAGGTGTATTTTTAACTTGATCGGTGGAAGAATGCCATCTAGGGATAGTATTTCTTCAGGAATTTGCCATTGATTGGCATCATGAGTGTATCGCCATTTGAGGTTATGAGGCGATACGATCCATTCGAGTAGACCGACTCTACTACAAATGGTCCTTCCCATTTGGGTTGGAATTTTCCCTTCGTCTTGTGCGTCATGACCATGGGTCTCCGGACGGCTAAGACAAGGTCGCCTTTCTTGAAAGTTCGCGTCTTGACTTTCTTGTTGAAGGCTCTAGTGATGCGAGCTTGATAAAGCTCGATCTGCTGCTGGGCCTGCAGACGCTTGTCGTCTAAGGCCTCCAGTTCTTGGAGTCGCTGTCGATGCTTCTCCTCTGTTGTCATCTCCGCTGTCAGGGCGACGCGTAGAGATGGAATTTGGATTTCCAGTGGAAGGACGGCTTCACATCCGTACACCAAGGAAAATGGCGTGGCCTTTGTCGGGGTTCGCACTGTTGTGCGATAGGCCCATAAGCATTCGCCCAACTTGTCGTCCCAGTCGCGTTGACTTTTCGAGACGAATTTCTTAAGAAGCTTGCCAATAGTCTTATTGAAAGCTTCCGCGAGGCCGTTGGCGGGAGGATAGTATGCCGTTGAAGACACACTCTGGATTCTGAACTTGGCACAGAATCTCTGGAAAGCCTGGCTGATGAACTGGGGTCCATTGTCATGGATGATCCGCCGAGGCACACCGAAGCGATAGATAACGTGATGTTTCACGAACTTGATCACGTTAGACGATTTTACCTCTTTTAGAGGAACAGCTTCGGCCCACTTGGAGAAGTAATCGGTTATTGCTAGAATGAACCGATGTCCTTTCGACGATGGTGGGCTGATGGGGCCAACCACGTCCATCCCCCACATTTCGAACGGCCAAGTAGAGGTCGTAGAGTGGAGATACCCTAGTGCTTGATGGATGAAATCGCCATGTATTTGACAGGCGTGACATCTCTTAGCGAGGGAGATGGCGTCGACAATCATCTTGGGCCAATAGTAACCCAATCTTTGGAGTCGGTTTGCCAGCTTCGGGCCAGGTTGGTGAGCTCCACATGTGCCATCATGGGCTTCTTTCAACATTTCGCGGGCCTCTTTTGATGAGAGGCACCGGAGCAGGATCCCGTCATGCGATCGACGGTACAGTGTTCGCGTGATCGCATTATAATAAAATTTGGGGGCTTTCCTCCGAATGGCGGCCGCCTCTTTGGTGTCTTCAGGCAGGATGCCGTATAAGACATAATCAATATAGGGAAATCGCCAGTCTTTAAGCTCTGGAGCGGTTGACACTTCAAGTGTTTCTTTACCGCGACGATCTCCTGTTGACCCTGGGTAGTCTCCGGGGGAAATTTTTGGACAGTATAGGTCGTGGCTATAGACGAATACTTTCTCCATTGCTCCTGCTGGGAGAGCTAGGGAAGCTGCGAGAGATGCGAGGGCATCTGCATGCGCATTTTGGCTTCGCGGCACATGGTCGATGTAGAAGTTTGAAAACTTTTCCGCCATGTGGATTGTCGCGTCGTAGTAGGGTACTAGATCTTCATGTCTGACCTCATACTCTCCGCGAACTTGGCTGACGATGAGTTTGGAGTCACCGTACGCCTCGAGATTTTTAACGCCAATCTCATCGGCGAATTGCATCCCAATCAGGAGAGCGTTGTACTCCGCCACATTGTTGGAACAGGGTTCGGTTAACGAGATAGCCCGGGGGATCACGTAGTTTTGTGGGGAGACGAGTACTACTCCTACCCCCGCTACTGTGTGTCCCTTGGGGCTTGCCCTTGATGCACCATCGAAGAAAAGTTGCCATACTTGTCCTTCAAACGATGTCTGGGTTAGGCATATTTCGGCGACCTCATCTGGGAGATCCTCATAAAGTTTGGCTGCCCTCGGATCCGGGTGTTCAGCTAAGAAGTCCGCCACCGCTTGTCCTTTAATGGCCTTCTGTGGCAGGAAGTGCATCTCATATTGGGAGAGCAATATAGCCCATTTCGCCAGCCGGCCATTCAATGACGAAGGCTTTGTCATGAGTAACCTCAGGGGGTTGACTTTTGATATGACATTTATGGTTTGGCCTACCAGATAGTGTCGCATTTTCTGAATAGCGAACACCAAGGCCAAACACTCCTTCTCGATCGGGTTGTACCGATGTTCGGCCCCGATCATCGTTCTACTGAGGTAGTAGATTGCTTGTTCTCGTCCTTGGTCATCATTCTGAGCTAGTAGAGCTCCCAAAGAATGATCCATCGATCGGACGTACACCAGGAAGGGTTTTCCGGATACCGGAGCTGCAAGTACTGGTGGTTGGGTGAGGTATCGTTTGATCTCCTCGAATGTTTGCTGGCAAGCGTCGTCCCATATGAACGAGACTCCCTTCTTCATCAGCTTAGCGAAGGGTTGGCATCTCCCAGAGAGATTTGAAATGAATCTGCGGATGTACGCCAATCGTCCTTGCAATCCTCTGAGCTCCTTGAGGCTTCTGGGGGGTTGCATCTCTTGGATAGCACGGACTTTCTCCGGATCCAAATGGATTCCTGTGGAAGTTACAACAAACCCTAGGAACTTGCCGCTGGCTACCCCCAGGAAGGACTTGGTGGGGTTCATCTTCAATTGATGAGCCCGCATGATGTCGAAGACCATCTTCAGATCAGCTATGTGATCTCCTTTAATGCGACTTTTCACCGCGATGTCGTCGACATAACATTCCACCGTTTTGCGTATCTGCTGATGGAAAATGGTATTCATGGCCCTTTGGTATGTTGCCCCTGCATTCTTTAGACCGAAGGGCATGACGGTGTAGCAGTATACTCCTAGAGGTGTCCTGAAGGAGGTATGCTTTTCATCGTCAGGGTACATCTTGATTTGATTGTATCCTGAGAATCCGTCCATGAAGGACATTCGCTCGAATCCGCAGGTATTGTCAATCATGACATCTGTGATTGGCAATGGGAATTCGTCTTTGGGGCAGGCCTCGTTTAGATCGCGGAAGTCGATGCAGATCCGGATCTTCCCGTTCTTCTTAGCAACGGGGACGATGTTAGCTACCCAGTCGGGATGTTGTTCCTCCCTGATGAAGCCGGAGTCAATAAGCTTCTTGACTTCTGATTGAATGGCCTCCATTATTTCGGGACGAAACCGTCGCTGCTGTTGCTTGACGGGTTTTACGTCCGGACTGATGTTGAGGCGGTGCATAGCCACTTGAGGATCAAGTCCAGGCATGTCCTCGTAATTCCAGGCGAAGACGTCTATATACTCTTGTATAAGAGATATTAGATCATTCTTCTCTGATGGTGACAGGCCGTCACTTATGAAGATGGGCTTGGGGTTGGCTTCATCTCCTAGGTTGATCTGAACAACCTTGTCTTCTGTGGGTGGCTCACGCTGTTCAAAGCGGATATCCCAGAGAGCATTCAGATGTTTGATCCAGGGGTCTGTATCCGACTGGATCATTTCTTCGTCTTCGTCTTCCAGATGGCTTGTTGAAACCATGTTTACAGAAAGCCCTTTGAAGATGTTGCCAATACTGACATCTGATTCCCACGATGACGTGTCTGAAGAGTGATCATGGCCTGATGGTTCCTCAGAATCAGAGGCTGACGGCACTGGAGTTGATACATAGCCCAACCCCCGGCGGGTCTGATGATAATAGTCAGGTGTTTTCCCTTTTGGTACAAAAGATCGAAGCAATGATCTCCTTCCTTTGCCGAAGTTTAACCCGGGCCTGTTGATTAGATCGTACCCCATACGCTTCATCATCTTGAGCGTTCTCGGTTCATAATGATTGAACTGGGGGGATTCATCCTCGCCTTCTGATTCTTCATGGGGCGTTGGTTCAGACATGATTCGTCCAAAGAGGATAGGTCTCTGGCCCTTTTGTCTGGCTGGAACCATAAATGAAGATCCTTGCGCGTCACCATCATCATGGTACGTCCCGAAGGATGATTTTATAGGTACATGCAATGATGTCAGAGCATTCATTGCCGACCATACATCCTCGCCCATGTCGGTACTAGTATCCGACGGTATTGACTCAGATTCATACACAGGAAAATACGCGAAATCTAAGTCTTCATTAATATACCAACCGCCTGCATCGTCGGTGGTATCAACATCGAGCTTATTAGTGCTCTTTACAAGTGGTTCTAACTCCCACAGGCACTCTTCTTCTTCGGGCTCGGTGTCAGCTTCATTACCAGAGTCTGGCTCCTCTGGTTGCGGGGTTCCATTATTCTCCTCATATAAGAGGGAATCCGTGAAATAGTTCTCGACCCCTTTGAACGGATGCCTTTCGGCGATCAACGTTCGAACCTGTCCGCTCTCGTCAATGTATTTCATGACTTGATGGAGAGTGGAGGGAACGATGGAGTTTTGGTGGATCCATGGTCGTCCCAGCAACAGGTTGTAGGAAGTGTCAGCGTCAATGACATAACACGTCACTTCCGATTTGAGGCTCCCGATCCGACATTTGAGCTTGATCTTCCCCATCGGGCGGGAGCTGTTGGCATTAAACCCATAAATAGTCGTCTGGGTTGGGCTCAGACGATGGGCGGGAATGCCAAGAAATTGCATGACTCGGCGAGGTATGATGCTAAGTGCGGACCCTGGGTCTACCTGGATGCGGTTCACCTCGGATGACCCAATATACCCCGTGAAGTATAAGGGTCGGTCATGCTTTCCTTTAACCTGCATGTCGTCTGCTGTGAAGGAAATGCAGGGAACATTTGGAGAGGTGTGGAGGCAATCCTCTACATCTTTCTCTCTCGGTACGTGGGTCAGAAAGACCTCAGCGTTCGTCAGGGCTTCTTGTAGAGCCTCTCTGGTTGACTTAGATAGCCTCAGGAGCTCATACAAGGTAATGCGTGCCGGGATGTTGGCTAACTGAGCCAGAACATCGAAGCGGTAAGATGTCGAAGATCCTTCCGCTGCACTTCTTGAAAGAACCCGGGAAAACCGAGTTTCTTTCTGTTTCTCCACGGGTGGTTTTGTGGAGGGCTGAGCTGGCTCTACAGCTGGTTGAGGAGGGACCACCGCCTTTTCGCCGTACTGCTTCAAGTACGCCTGCCCTGAACGGGTGCCTGCTGTCGGTTGGTTGGGCTCTGCCGCCAGGACCATTGTATCCTCTTCTGAGTCGGTCAACGAAGGAACATCAGCGTCTGTTTCCCGGGAAGAAGCGCAGATCACGTGGCAAGATGATGCCTTTCCTTTGCCTTTGGACTTCCTGTTGGTCACAGTCGTCCATTGTTGCTCGTCGACGAGGTCAGGGTGGATCCACATGATTTCCCCTTGAGGTGTAGGGACGGGTACCAAGCCTTTCTCCTGCTGCTGATGAGGGTCTGTATTGACCACTCTCAATTCTCCTTTCGGGACAGATATCACTCCCACGGGCATCGGGGGTCGTGTCCCGAAGTGGAGTGCCGACGTCATGTTGGCCGCCCTCTGTTTCTGCTCCGGTCGGAGTTTTAATACCTCCGCGTCAATTAGGGCTTGAAGGACGTCCTTGAAGATGTAGCAGCTCTTGGTAGGGTGCCCGAGCATCCTATGGTACAGGCAGTAGTTGGGGTTGTCGGTCTTGCCGACTTCTTCTGGGCGCCTGATTTCAGGGAGCTTCAGTCGATTGCTCTTGTTGAGTAATTTGAAGAGCGAGTCGACATGTTCCTCCTTGAAGGAATATTGTTTGTTGGCGCGGGGTTGGCTGGAAGAGCCACCTGCTCTGCCTGTTTGAGGCTTGACGGGAGATTTGGTCTCCGTTGCCAAGTTATCCTTCCGTTTGGTTTGGAGGGATGTGTCTGGCGCACGCCTTGTCGACCTTTCTGGCCTGGGCCTGCCTTCTTCCGCTCTGACGCGGGCGACAATCTCTTCAGCCTGTTCACCTTGCTGGACTAACTGTTTCCAGGTGCGGCTTTCTGCTACTCCTATTTGAGCAAGGAGTGAAGTTTGGAGATTGTGGCGACATGTTTCCACCAGGGTGGCCTGGGTCATGCCGCTCGGACATCGGAGTGCCGTGTTCCGAAATCTTTCTACGAAAGACTTAACGGACTCTCCCTTTCGTTGCTTGGTAGCTAAAAGGGTAGGCATGGTAACCTCCGAATCATCCTCGAAGAAGCGTGTTAGGAACAGCTTCTCCAAGTCGCCCCAGTTCTTGATTGAACCTTCAGGGAGTTTCATAAACCATTCAAAGGCTAACCCTTTCAGGGTGCCAATGAATAGACGTGCCAGGATGGCATCGTTATCTACCACATTCCCAGTTTGGGATTTGAAGTAGTAGATATGCTGGTTGGGCGACCCCTTTCCGTCGAATGCTTGGAGAGTTGGAGCCTTGAATCTAGGAGGGTACGGGACTAAGTCCCACTCAGCCGGATACGGCCGGACCACTCCAGCTTCTTGGAGATCTTTACGACTAGCAAGGGCATTGAGTCGTTGCTCCAATAGGCTCATTCTTTGATTTTGAGCCTTCTCCGAATCTGGGTCGCTTCCTGCATGTGCTGAAGGTCTGGACACATTCGAAGGAGTGGATCGTCGTGTCCCATCGGAAGGATCAGAGGGTGGACTTCCTCCTCTTCCCCTTCTAGCTCTTGGCCTTCTGGGAGGAGATCTTGCCCTCTCGTCAAGCAATTTCTCAAGCATATGCTTGAGGTCGTCAATGGTTCTCTGCTGAGAGGAGAGTACTTCCATTTGGTGCTTCTGCATCCGGGCCAGGTACTTAGTTGTCTCCTCGGGAGCATTTGCTGTGTCCTCAGGAGCATCTGCCATGTAGGCGGAAACCTCCTTTCCACCGGAAGAATTCGAAGTCCATGATTCTATCACAACTGAGTGAGAATCATCTTCCCTAATGCCGCGGGATAGGGCATTGTAGTCAATTGGGGTGATGGCTCCAGTCCGGGTACGGGTGTGTCGATACACCCCTTCTGGCTCAGAGTCTGACCCCTCTGAATTGACCATAGGTTGTTTTCCCCTGCTTCTGCTTGTCATATATGCAGTAAGCTCCGGGTACTCAACGTCAGGGAAGGTTCTCCTTCGGTGGGAGCGTCTTCTTTTAGCTGACGGGGGAATCAGGGTCAGCTGTCTAATCAAAGACGGCTGGTGAACGCCTGATTCGCAATGGCATCCAGAGAGCATCTGGATGAGTTGTTGACAGCAGCAAGAAGAAGTGGCCTGATTGGCACTTCTTTTCCTTGTCAAATAATCCCTCAAATCCGTGGGAGGGGGATTAAATAGACTGGCCTCACAGCGTCGAAGACGGGGGGCAGTCGTGTGTTGCGCTGCCTGGACGCAAGTCTCAGAAACGCGGAGATCACACTGTTGCGTTACGCGCGTCTGGCGTCTCTGTTGAGACGAGACGCGGTCCTCGCGTTGCAGTTTGCTGCGTTGGAGCAGAGAGACTTGGGACGTTACGCGCGTCTGGCGTCTCTGTTGAGACGAGACGCGGTCGTCGCACTGTTGTCCACTGCGTTGGGACAGAGACACTTGGGGCGTCACGCGCGTCTGGTGTCTCTGTTGAGACGAGACGCGGTCCTCGCACTGTTGGGAGATTTCGCGCGTCTGGCGTCTCTGTTGAGACGAGACGCGGTTCTCGCACTGTTGTCCGCTGCGTTGAAGCAGAGGGACTTGGAAGATAATGGGCTGCTGGGCCCCACGCCTGGGAACGCATGCGTCCTGCGTTTGATGAGACGTAGAAACTTCGCTTCGGCGTTTGGTAAGTTGGTCTCCAGCAGACTCAACTTGAGGAGTCTCGCGTTTGGGTCGCCAAACGCGGATTTCTCGCACTGGTCGAGGTGCGGACAAGGCATCATATTGAACGCCGCGTCCAACCCCAGTCAGAGAACCATCGGTTCCAACCGAGTGTTGACGCGCGCGTCGTCTTTGTCGACGCTCGGCATTTCGATTGCGTCGTGGAGGAGGAGAGAAGCCAACAACTTCCTGGTTTGAAGAACCAGGGCTGTTCACCACGCGGGTCTCTTGGGAGACGTTGACGCGGGGTTTCTTCGAGACGCGGGCGTTCTGCAAGACGCGGGCGTCACGCGAGACGCGGGCGTTGTGCGAGACGCGGTCGATCGCAGCAACAGTTGTGCCGTGGACCACGCGGGCCTTCAGAGAGGCGTTGGCGCGTGGGTTCTGCGCGTCGCGGTTGATCGCAGCAGAGGCGTTGGATGTTACGCGGGCCTTCGAGGAGGCGTTGACGCGTGAACTGGGCGCGGCACAGTGGGTGACAGCAGCGCCTGGTTGAGCCACAGATTGGGCTTCGGGAGGCTGCGTCGTTGAGACCCTGCGGCAGACGCGGGTCTTGGGGCTCTTGGAGCCAGAAGAGAGAAACTCTTCATACTTCGCCTGGTCGAACTCAACGACGAGTGATTCGACCATCTTCCCCTTACGGAGAACGTCATCCTGCACCACGATGTGCTCATCGGTCACGAATGTAGTCCCCAGCGGAGTCGCCATCTCTTGTTCGGTACGGAAAAGAGATTTTGCCGTAAAATTTCCTTGAATCAGTTGAAAGATTACAACAAAACAATATTCCGACTACAAGGGAGGGAGGATGCTTGGATCTTCCCTTTGTTTAAGGCTGGGTTCTTCGTGTGGCGATGGAGAGTGAATCTTGTTCTCCGTTGACCAGATGACCGTCCTGGACCGTCGGGGGTCTTCTCTTCGGCCGGTAGGGGAGTAACTCAGCTCCGGCTACCAAACTCTCAAAGAGGAGGTAGGCGAAGATAGGCTAGTACTCAGTAAGCCTGTTGAAGAATCTCTTCTCTCTCGGTCGTTGACGTCGGGCTTCTCTCTCTCGATGCCTTGATCTTCTGACCCTCTGGATTCAAAAATGCCGACCTTAATTGATCACTCGACCTTCTTCTCCCCCCGAATCCAAATCTTCGACCTTTCCTTCATAGCCAACAGGGCTATTTATAGGGGTCTTAGGGGGTGATCGTGCCCCCTAAAAATGCGCCTGAATGAGGGCCGTTACCCGCGATACGCGCGGTAACTGACTCCCCACGATCTGGGCGGTTGCAACTGAGACGCGGATTTCAGACTAAACGCGCCTTGATGCTGAGACGCGGGCTTCAGGCCGACGCGTCTTGAAGTTGAGACGCGGGCTTCAGGCCGACGCGTCTTGAAGTTGAGACGCGGGCTTCAGGCCGACGCGCTTTGATGTTTAAGACGCGGGCTTCAGGCCGACGCGTCTTGAAGTTGAGACGCGGGCTTCAGGCCGACGCGTCTTGAAGTTGAGACGCGGGCTTCAGGCCGACGCGTCTTGAAGTTGAGACGCGGGCTTCAATCCTTTGCGTCTTTGAGACTGCTTCTTTGGTGGCTTGCCTGGTTAGTCATTTTTAGACAGCCTACAGATATGGGGCAAAATTTCATGGTGTTGAACGCGTTCGAAAGAATGTACTCAAACCCAGCGCTACCTCTGGATGCAAAGGGCCATTTGTTGGTGGCCTAGGCCTATCCAGTAAGAATTCAAAACACCATTTTGTCTTCTACTTTCTTGCTCTATTTATATGAGTTTTGTAGGTCGAAGATTATGCATGGTATTTATCAGAATTTTAGAGGAAAAAATTGAGAGAGTTGATGATTTCTCCCATAGCACTTATTATTTACAGGCAATTATAAATTCAACTCATAATATGAGTAGGACTCATAACAATATAGAAATTTCTAATAAAATAAAGACTAAAACAAAGACTCTTAATAGAAAAACGAACTAATCAAGAGTTTAACACTCCCTCTCAAACTAGGGCATAGATATCTATCATACCCATCTTGTTACATAAATACGAGAAAACTTTAGGAGAAACATGTTTTGTAAATATATCTGCAAGTTTCTCAGAGGATAGAGTGAACAAAGTAGAAATTAACTTTTGAGAGATCGCATCACGAACAAAATGACAATTCCTTCTATGCGCTTGGTCCCTTCATGAAAGACAGGATTGCTAGCTATATAAATAGCAATCAACTTGTCACAGTACATAAGCATCGGACTGTCCATACTAAATTCAAGTTCCCACAACAGGAATGGTGTGAAACGGTGCGTGCGTGCCATGTTAGAAATAAGTGATGTACTTAAAATCTTTACATTTCAACAAATAGAACAATCTTCAGTAGGAAAATAATTGAAAACTAACATTGTTGCAAGGGTCTAATAAGATTGCAAACGTAATTTTGCACATTTCTAATCTCAATCAAATTAACAACAATATCTATATTTTGTAGGGTAAGTCTCTAGTCAATATCAAAGCTAAGCTAAACAATCATAGGTTTTAGATTCACACAGCTCAGAATACAGTAGACAACATGAGATAAAGATATACTTTAGAAATAATTTAATTGATGCGTAATCCAACTAATAATTAGATTGCTTTGAAATAACACTCACAGATAATCAACTTCAGATTCCTTCTTGTAGCTTTATTACTTGTGAAGTCTTCCTTAAATCAGTAGTTGTTGAAGATCACCTATTAGAAGACGATCTCGAAGAATATTTCTTTAATGATGTCCAGCACAAGTGCTCAAGAATGAAGCTTATTCTGCTGGTGATTTATATGCTTCTATTCATAAATCTTTCTTCAGAATGGATGAGATGATACAGTGGCAGAGAGAATGGAGAGAGTTAGCTGTGTTGGGAGATAAGATAAGCAAGTTCACTAGCATAATAGAAGGCTTCATATGATTCCCAAGGAGTGACAATTCCAGTGAGCAATGCTCACAAGATGATTGGGCATTCGAGGAGGGATCCCATTCATATGGTCACCAAGGATTGGCGGGCGTGTTGGTGTTGTAAGGATGAGGCAACAAAGGGAGGCTGGGTTTTCGCTAGAGTAGAATGCAGAGGGAGAAGGGAATTAAGTGGGTAAGTTTACTTCACAGAGCAAATTACATAGAGAAAGAGAGGGGATGAGATAGAAAGAGTACGGAGAGAAGAGAATGCAAGACCAGGCAAGAAGCTTTTGTCTTCAAATTTTCATTCAATCATTAATTCCAAACAAGTACACAATCATGCCTACATGTAGGCTATACTAATAACTACCCACTACCCATGATCAGTGTTCTTAATATCCCCGATATAACCCCGATATTGCGCCGATATTGCGTTTACGGCACCTAGCCGCAATGATTTGGCACATCCAAACCGATTTAGCGATTTTCACCCAAAATCGCCGATAAATCGGCATGGATCCGATATATTGGCCGCAATTTCGGCGATTTTGGACCCGATATAGCGTTCACACTCAATTTTTAGGTTAGATATTTGGGTAATTCGAGCGATGTGGCAATAGGACATTTGTGAAGATTCTACACTTGGATAGTGATTATGCATTTATAAGCTTAATGCAAGTTATCGAGTTAAGTATATCTTAAACATATAAGTATGATGTATTATGTAGCTTTATATAATTTATGCATATATTGTCTTATTGAGATGCAATTTAAGACAAGAAGATATGTATATTTACAGTGTGATTTTGACATCCGATTTTTGAAAATATCCCCGATATGTCCCCGATATATCCCCATCCCCGATAAATTTTTTCGGCCGATGTAGCCGCTGTGGCCGCCATTTAGAACACTGCCCATGATAGTTATAGCTATCACTATCATCACTACTTGGTACATACACACACGCTTAATACACAACTACAAATATTAAATACACAAATACAATTGAAATACAATAAAAATTAAAGTTAAGATATATTTATTATCACCAAATAGGAAAGAACTCAATCCCGTCGAGTTAATTGCAGAACTGCTCTCTTACAGTAAGTTTATTTTTTGCATCTCAAATTACTAGTGAAAATGCACCATAAATTCATCATTTAAAATATTATCAATTTTCTCTGCTATATAAGATGAATATCGGGAAGTAAGAAAGTGAAAGACTATCAAAAATTGGCTCAAGGAAAGGCTTATCAACTAGTGGTTCTTATAGATAATTAAGAATATGTAAACCACTTAGTCATCAATAATAAGTATTATAATTTAAATTCTTTTAACATTTTGAAAAGTCCAGTACCCAAGCTGCAAATCTTTAACAATTTTTGGGGAAACCATTTCGGACTATCTGAGCTATCACAAAATTGTCAACACGAAAAATTTTAAATTCTTTCCCACCATCAGACCATAACTTATAGTTAGCGCTACTTGTTCAAATATATCATTGATTTTCATGCGTATGCGTGTTGCAAAATATGATGCAAACTCAGATATCTAGGCCTAAAATGCAGACTCATAAACTCTATGATGAATGCAGTAGAGAACTTAACTTAGTGCCAACATATGTTAGAAGAGTCTTTCAAAAAAATAACTAATGAACTTTGACTCTCTATTAGACATTAAAGTTTTAGACGAGTCATCGGATTAACAATAAATATGATCTTGATCAAAAGAGATTATCAGAGGTATGATCTTAAAGGTATGTGATAGTTTATCTATTTTGACAACAAAGATGAAAGTTATGCAAAAAGATAAAGGCAGAGAAAATACACTCTGAAATTTAACAGTAATGAAAGAGAAGTTGATAATCTGTAAAGCGTCATGTTCTCCCACAACTACATCCTCAAAATTCAGATAGATGATCATAAATGATAATATCCTTAATCATATCCACATTCTTTGTCATGATATAGCTTCAAAACTTGTCCTCATAGAAATATATGTTTTTTGAGACAAAGTACTGTTGCTTGATCTTTAGCGACAACTTATCAACTTGTCTTTTGAGTTCAATATGCATGGTAGGATTCATCCTATGGCGTGGCAAGTCGGGAAGACTAGCTCTTGGGATTAAATCAATGACATATTGGATATCACGCGTTGGTGGTGATAGTTTGTCCGGAACGTCTTCATGAAGGACTTCAGCAATCTTCGTAATTATATGGATGAGTTGAGAAAATTGGAGTACTGTTTTTAGGTGAGATATTAGTAAAATTCGTAGTTACAGAGACGACTCCAATAAGTTCTGCAATCACTAGGGTGGTCTTAGGAGGAATTGGAGTATTGAACTCCTCAATGTCATGATCATGAATTTCTTCACAGAGTTAGTATTCAAGTTCCTCCACCAGGTAATGAATTCTTAAAAGTCACTCTGATTCTGTTATAGGTAGTTCAATGATAGCAACTCTGATTGGGCTTGGACATATGACAACAATATGCTCATAACCCTAGCACTTGATACACTGGATTGCAGGATGAAGTGTGGAGAGGTTCCTTTCAGTGTTCCTGTCGTTACATTACTTTCAACACTTTTGTTTCAATGTCCACTTTATATGCTGGTATTTGTGGATTATCCTGATGTGGGTATTGATATGAAGTGGGCTTAAATGCTTGTTCAACGGCAAGAAATCGACTCAAAATTTCAACCAGATTTTTTAGGATTTCGAGTTTTATATTAGTCATTTGGGTTCACTAGTCTCTCCTAGTAGGTATGGTCTAACTTTGCGGGTTGACATATACTAAAAGGAACTAGTTATGAAGGAGATAAACTACCAAACTAACAATATGCGCGTGATGATTTTTTAACCTATTGCATGGTGTTCCTGCCTAAACTTTGTGCTCTGATATCAAGCTGATATGAAACGGCGCATGCATGAGATGTAGGAATTCAGTGATGTATTCGAAGTCACTACGTTTCATCAAATAGAACGATTTTCGGTAGGAAAGTAATTAAAAACTAACATTATTGCAAATGGGTTTAACAAGATTGCAAGCGTAATTTTACGCATTTCTAATCTCAAACAAATTAACAACAATACTTATATTATGCAGGGTAAGTTCTATAGTCAATATCAAAGCTAAACAATCACAAGTTGCAGATTCACATATCTCATGATATAGTGGACAACAGATGAAGATAAAACTTTAGAAAGAATTTAACTGATGTGTAATCCAAGTAACAATTAAATTGCTTTGAAATCAGCTAAGCAACTTCAGTTTATTTCTTGTAGCTTTATCGGCTGTGAAGTCTTCCTTAAAACTGTAGTTGTTGAAGATCACCTATTAGAACACAATCTCGAAGAATCTGTATTTAATGATGTTCTGTGCAAGTGCTCAAGAATGAAGCTTATTCCGCTGGTGATTTAAATGCTTCAATTCATAAATCTTTCTTCAGAATGGATTAGATGATGTGTGGGCAAAGAGGATGGCGAGAGTTAGCTGTGTTGGGAGATTAGATAAGAAAGTCCACTGGCACGATAGAAGGCTTCATATGATTCCCAAGGAGTGGCAATTCCAGGGAGCAACAAGGTGATTGGGCATTTGAGGAGGGACCCATTCATATGGTCTCTAAGGACTGGCATGGTGCTGGCACTGTGAGGATGAGGCGACAAAGGGAGGCTGGGGTTTGGCTGGAGTAGGAGGCAGAGGGAGGAGGGAATTAAGTGGGTAAGTTTACTTCACAGAGAAAATTAGAGAGAGGAAGGGAGGGGTGAGATAGAGAGAGTACAGAGAGAAGAGAATGCAGGACCAAGCAAGAAGCTTTTGTCTTCAAATCTTCATTCATTCATTAATTCCAAACAAGTACACAACCATGCTTACATATAGGCTACACTAATAACTACCCACTACCCATGATGGTTATAACTATCACTACCATCACTACTTGGCGCGCGCGCTGATAAGGAAGGAAGGTAGGAATGTACTCAATTCAGAGATAGAGGGTTTAGAGTCAACCTTCTTTGTTCGAATTTGATATGCTCAACAACTCCAAAATGTATTAACAATGTTACTTTACTCCTTCCGAATCACCGTAGTAGTATGGGCTATTACGGGTCGATCCTCAGGGAGAGCTCGCGATGGAAGCTTTAACGGTTAAGTGTTGAAGAGAGAAAACGAAAGTTCTTCTATGTTCAAAAGAAACAAAATGACATGGAAAAATAGAGAAAGAATTCGTTGTGGATTTGTGCATGAAAATAAAAACGATGGAAAAGAAGATGAAAAGAACTCGAAAACTTGACTAGCTTTTAAAAGAAAACTAAAGAAGAAAAACTTTGAAAGACTTTTAAATGGAAGAAACAATGACTAGCTAACCTTTCTAATTTGCTAACTTACTAATCTCATTATGGTGATGCATGCCTCATGTTGATTCATTGGCAATTGTTTGTCTTACTTGTTTGGTCAAAATACTTTCCCACTTGGAGAGGATGAGTGTTCTTCTTGGTCTTGTCTTGTAACCTCATTGATTCATCGGCTCTCGAGATAGAATTTCAATGGTGGAATCAAGGAGTGTCACTCAAGGTAATGCTAAGGAAGAAGATACAAGATTCATTAGTCATTCAAGGCCATACTCAAGCTAGCATTGAAGTAAGAAAAATGTACAACAAATAGCATAGTTAGGTGATCCATCTCCATGTTCCATCAAGGCACTTGTTCTAAAGACAAGGCTCTAAATGAGGCTCACATGAATCATATGGAATTACAACAAGCATTAACCAAGAATGAAAGTAACTCATCTTCATTGGGGATGAAAGAGACTCAAAATTGCAAGATTAAAAGTTAGCAATCACCCAAGAGTTAGAAGTTAGCAAAGTTAGTGGTTAGCTAGTCATGTTAGAAGGTTAGCTAGACATTACAATGGAAAGAAAACAACAATTCATGGTAGAATAAAAATGCAATGAAAGTAAAGCTTGAAGAAAGTAAAGCAAGAAAGTAAAGCACTAGAAATTGCAAAGATGAGAAGAAAGATGGATAAATTCTTACTTTAAAGTTGTCACCCCTTTAATTACAAGCTCTCACACTCTCTCTTTCTTTCTTTTACAGAATTTCTAGTAGGAAGAGGAAGATTACAAGAGCACTAAAAACTAGAGAAAATCCCTACAACTTTCTCAAAAATACAAGCTCTCTCTCCAAGTCTCTCCTTCCTTTCTCGCAGAGGTCCTAGGTCTATTTATAGGCACCAGAGGATGAGGCTCCAAAATCTAGACCGTTGGATCAAATCGCTGGCTCAACGGCTAGATTCCTGCCGCGGATCCGCGGCCACAGCCGCGTTTCCGCGGCAGAATCTTGACCGTTGCGCTAACAAATTCTGTTGCCGTTCTGTTGGAGTCTGTTGGCCATGTTGGATCTTCTAGAAGGCTGAGAATATGCGTGGACGACTCCAGATCTGGGCTTGACTTTTGGGCTTTTCTTTTGGCTTTTAATTAATCCTATTAATCCTTGATAATTCCATAGATTATGGGCCTTCCTCTCCATTAATGGTGGACCTGCAAATTAAGAGAGAAAAAGAGTAAAAAGCTTATTTTTATTTACATAATGCATGATATGGATGTGAAAAATGATGCAAAAATGAATGATAATCACGCGCGCGCACACACACACTTAGTACACAATTATAAATATTAAATACACAAATACAACTGAAATACAATAAAAATTAAAGCTAAGATGCAGTCACATTATCTCACAAGATGTATGAGTCATAACTTTATATTCTACTTAAGTATTAGAACGAGAGAAACATTCTGTTTTTTACTCCTTCAAGTAACCAAATTACCTCCAATATAAGTATAGTAGTCAAAAAAGTAGATTTTCTATCTCTTTTATCTTCTGCATAATTCGAATCTAAAAAACTTCAATTCTCAAATGTTTGTGCTTTTTATATAATAATCTTTTACCTGAAGACCCTTTGATATAAGTCAAAATTTTTAAGGCAGACTTCCAAGGGATCTCTAGGCTTGTGCATATACTGACTCACTAATCTAACAACATAGGCAATATCTATTCTAATAACTGTGGGATAGATAAATTTCCCTACAAGTCTCATGTACTAAGAAATATTTTCAAAGGTTCAGTCTCATCTCACAAATCAGTATTAGTATCATAGGAGTATACACTAGTTTGCAACCGTGTAGTTCAGTCTTTTATAGTAAATTCAAAACATACTTCCATTGAGAAATTTCTCAATGTATACTGTGAACAATTTCAATCTCAAAAAAGTATCTTGGCCTATTCATGTTTTTTGTCACAAACTGAGTTTTAGTTACTCTTTAGCTTTCACAATATCAGTAACATCACTCACAGTCAGTAGAATGTCATCAATATAAACAATAAGAATCACAGTACCAGAAGAAATTCTCCGAATAAAGATTGAATGATTAGAATAGCGCTTCTGAAATCCCACTTCAAAGATGATATGATTGAACTTATCAAATCAGACTCATGGACTTTGTTTAAAATCATATATCACATTCTTGAATTTGCACATCATATTCTCCTTCTGAGCAACATACCTAGGATGTTGTTCTATATTAAACTCATCCTTAAGATTACCATAAAAGAAGGTATCCTTCACAGCCAACCGAAGCATCAGCCACTGGTGGTTAACAGCAAGAGAAAATAAGATACGAATAGAATTGAGACGAGCCACATGAGAGTTTTTTTTTTTTTTTTCCAAATTATAGCCTTCAAGTTACTAGTTTAATCTTATCAGAATTATTGTTTTTATTTTATTAAGACTTTCTATATTGTTAGGAATCATACTTATATTATGAGTTGTATTTGTAATTATTTATAAATAATAAGTATTGAGGGATTCTGTATGGTATCACAGCAAAAACTCTAACCTTAGCATTCTTGCTATTGCCACCAAGTTCGAGGACCGATTATTGGTGGTGATTGTAAGAAGATTAGGGTTAGGGTTTTTGCTCTGATACGATATAGAATTTTAGAGAAAAAGATTTGAGAGAGTTGATGATTACTCTCTTAACACTTATTATTTATAAACAATTACAATTAAAACTCATAATATAAGTAAGATTCTCAACAATATAGAAACTCCTAATAAAATAAAGACTCTTAACATGAAACTACGTAATCAAGAGTTTAACAATATTTTTGTGTTTTAGCTAATTATTATAGATATTCATGGACCTTTAAATTTGCAATTAAGATCAGGCATGATAATAGTTAAAAACAAACTGGTGAATATGTAGAATTTGATGATCTGCATCTTTGTTTGTGTGAAATGAATTGGAGGATTCATGTCAGATGGATTTGGATATGGGTTGTAAATGTTTGTCATGTGATTTTCAGATGCATTTTTTTACTTGTTGGAGATATATACTGGATTATCTTACAAGATATGTTACAAGATATTATAGCAAAGCTGTCAGTATTTTATATTTTTGTGATCCTTTCTCCCCCTGCATCTGCAGTGCATATGTGCTTAATTCAACCAATTGGGAAAACGTCACTAAATCAGTCAGACGATATTTTCACTTATCACAAGTGATACCTGATTTTATGTCTTCTTTAGAACTTTCGACTTGGTGAGGGATATGGAACCATAATAACACATGACTATGTTGTGCTATCTTGGGAAGCATGTTCTCATCCAAGGCATCTTGTGTTTTGGAACAAGCAGGGATGCTTGCACACTGGAATCACCTAAATGACCCCTTCACATCAAGCACGACTTTCAAGTTTCAAGACCTCGGAGGAATCTTGAGGTAATTGCTCTTAGATACTTGATACCTTTTGTCATTCTAAACAGATTGGGGTTACAAGCATGCATATTCATAATAAATTTGTGCACCTAGTACATAAGAATTCAGTTAAGAACATCTGAGTATACGAATTTTCATGTCTATCTACTTCAAAAACGAAAATGCACAGTCCAAATCTTGAGCTCAAACCTTAAATTTCCAGTGAGGCCTCCAGAGTGGACTGTGGAAGGAATTGGAAGCTGTAACAATATACCGCATTGTTTATGATCTATAATTATTTCTCTCACTCAAAAATGAACAACCATATACAGAATAATTTTCAATGGTCTCAGTGTAATCAACAATATGTTAATCAGTAATGTCGTGTGCAGTAATATATATGCTTTTCCTCCCTTGCAGGTCTTTCTTGTGTACAATTTTGGCACGAAGGTAGCTCTCAAGGTTTACAGAGAACGCAAAACAAAATGAAAAGAAACTAGCATGCATGTACCATACAAAGTTTCCGAACTAATGGCTCTGATCAATCATGTATTACTGCTGAAGGATTTTGTTGTCAGCAAATTACTATTTCTATATCCTTTCATTATGTAATACGCTGCATGTACACTTCATTTAAAAAAAATAAAAGATTTTTGGTCGATCAAAATTTTGATGTCTTGCTGCTGGAATTTCATATAATGCTGCAGAAATGTTGTGGATATATGGTTTCTGTTGGTGCCTCAACAAGGTTTTCATTGGACCAAGTAGCTGAAAGCAAGTCCATAAATGTCTTGGCTATGATAGAGTGACCATAGGTTCAACATATGAGGAGTTTTAACAAATCAAATTAAGCAATGTATCCATCAAGAGATTTGTCACATCCCAACCCCAATTGTGGTAATATTAGAATTCTAATGAACTCAATTATTAATGAGTCAGATGTAAATAATTCATAAGCTTTTTAATGGGAAATTATTCATCCTCTAGTTTAATAATCAATTTCATGTTTCAAACGCTTATCCATTGTTGATACTGCTCTAGAAATTGGCTACCAGAAACAATTTACATTTTATCAAAATATGGAATAAGAGCACTTATCACATTTTTAATGTGATAATGAAACAAAAAAGTGCTTTCATCTAGACATCTTCATTTTACAGATACTCTTGCCTCTCCGACTCTCGCACTTTTCTACGAATTGGTTATTTGACAAAATATGGAATAAGAGCACTTATTACATTTTCCGATACTCGCACTTTTCTACGAATCACAATAAAGGGGGGGAAACATCAAAAGCCCTAAGGCTAAGTAAATTATAGTTCGGAACACCATTTTTGAGTAACACTCATTATAGTCTGGTTGAATTGCCTACAAAAGTCATTCGAGGAGATACTCCCGGTCCATTTGATAAAAGAGCCATTGTATCTATTCCAAAAAAAAAAAAAAAAATCTTCATGTAATCAATAAAGAGAATCCTACTCTTGCGGGAACGTTGCCACCCCAACAAATGAGAAAGGCACCCAAAAATATCTACAAGTGTGCTATTATGTTTTTTACAATTATACCCTTGGTGAAATATCCAAAATTCTCTTCTTCTTCCTCCTTCCTTCCTTTTTCTTCCCTCCTCCGATCTCCCTCCTCCTCCTCCCCCCACCCCGATCTCCCCCTCCCCCTGACTTCCCCGGCCTCCCCCCTCCCCGGCCTCCCCCCTCCCCCACCCCCTCGCACTCCTCCAGATGTTCGGCCGGATATGGGGGAAAAGGAGGGCGTGGGGATGGGAGGGGAGGGGGGAGGGGGAGGGGGAGGCCAGGTAGGGGGGAGGAGGTTCGCTGGTGAGGGGGGAGGAGAGGGGGAGGTCGAAGAGGGAGCCAGCGAGGGGGGATGCCGGTGGTCGTCGACATGGGGGGAGAGGAGGAGGAGAAGAAGGGGTCATTTTGGCCTTTATTTTTGCAGTGCTTTTCTCAAATTTGGGGGTGCCTTCCTCATGTTTTCAGGGTAGCAATATCTGCTTCTTCCTCCTGCCTACTTCTACAATTTTTTGTTCTACTTTTGTATAATGAAAATAGAAAAGAAGTGCAAATTTCTGATTTCCTCTTAGGAGAACTAGTAATTTTATAAATTCCCTCGGTTAGAGCCATATAAAAATCAGGGGAACGGATATTGTCACCCCAAAACTGATAAAGGGCCCCCATGGAATAAGGCACCCCCAAAATTGATAAAGCTCCCCCCCAAAAAAAAAATTAAAAATGACAAAAATGTCTTCATCTTCTTCCCCTCCTCTTCTCCTTCCCTCCTGTGGGGGGAGAGGGTAAAATCTTATTGAAAGAGTTTTTTAAACTCTGTTAGAGCTTAGCCAAAGATTGATGCAATCAATGGTATCGAATACGAGAGCGTGTCAGCCGTATCAAAGTTAGATTTCACAGGAGGAACCAAGGCTAGTTGACTAGGGCATGACCTAGTCGACTAATGATTGAATACAGAGAGTTGGCAAATCTGTTTCACTATAGACTAGTTGACTAATACATGTATTAATCGACTAATTAAGTTATTAGTGGACTATAATCGACTAATACTATTGCGCGGCCTATTTTCAAATCTGATTCTGAATTCGTTTCATATCCGAATTAAGAGTTTTTGGTTTTCTTTTCTTCGTGGTTCTTTGGCTATATAAGGGGGGTAGTGTCCCCAATATTTGTATCCTGAAATCCTAACACATGTAACCTGTAATTGATTGATTCAATAAGAACTCTCTCCCCTACTCCGAGGACATAGGCAAATTGTCGAATCTCGTTAATCTTGTGTTCTCTCTCTTTTTTTTCTTTGTTTAAATTGCTCGTGCTGGTTGGTGGCCGTCTTCTGGTGGTGGTCGTCTTCTCTGCTGCGTGGGATTTCCCAACAAGTAGTATCAAAGTATCTCAGATTTGACGTGGGATCATGTGTCAATTTCAAGAGCATTGGTAGCTGTTCGGTGGAGATCGTCTGTCGATCTCAGAGCAATATTGGGACTGTTCATGGGATCATGTGTCGATCTCAGAACAACATTTAGACTGCTTGAGATATCAAATTTGATGGAGTAGATTGCCTCAGAAACTCTCCTAGGGTTTCACTTTGAGGTAAAATTCAATCTTTATCTAGTTTTTGATCCATTTTTGTTCGTTTTTTTCCGCATTACTTTTGAGGAATCTATTGAAAAGATGGCTGGAGAAAGTCAATATACAGTGATATCGTTGAACCCACATCCGATGAAGATCGATGTGGTAAAGCTTGATGGCACGAACAATTTTAGAATATGGAGGTGTGAGGTGATGGATGCATTGACTACATCAAACCTTAAAGACACTCTACGATTGAAAGAAAAGCCGAATGAGACTTCTGAAAAGGATTGGGACAAGATGAATAGGATGGCGTGTGATCTTATAAGGTCGTGTTTGACATAAGACATCAAGTATCATGTGCTATATGAGACATCTGAAATGAAGATGTGGGAGATTCTCGAGAAGAAATCTGACAAAGAATATTGAGTCTCGACTACTTCTAAAAAGAAGTCTTTATCGCTTCTAGTTGAAGAAGTGACTCTCTATTGCTGAGCACGTGAATGACCACACAAAACTTCTTACAGATTTGGTTAATGTAGATGTGGATATTGAAGAAGAGAATAAGGCGGTAATTTTTTGAATTCTCTTCCTGATGAAGAGTATGAGACTTTCGTCCTCACCTTGGTTAATGGTAGACAATCACTTAACTATAATGATGTGTCAGCTGCTCTCATAATTATGAAGTGAGGAAGAAGGACAAGCAATCTTCTTCCAATGGTACATTAGCAAAAGCATTGATGATAATAGGCAGAGGTTCCAATCGGAAAAACAAAGGCGAGCGTGAGAGATCCAAGTCCAGACCAGGTTTTAGAGATCTGAAGAAGAACCAGTGTGTCTTCTGCAAAGAGATAGGGCACTGAAAGATTGATTGTCCAAGAATCAAAGATAAGAAGAAGGAGTCAAAGATCAAGGCAAATCTTGCACAGGTGATCAGTACACAAGCTGGTACTTCACAGGCAGGTGGATCAGACTCAGACTCATTGATATTCTCATTCTCTGTAACTACTCCTATTATTGGTTACTCAAGTGATTCTGAGTGGGTATTAGATAGAGGAGCTATCTATCATGTGTGTTCGAACAGGGATTGGTTTTCTAACTTTGAGAAGTTAGATGGATGTTTTGCTGTCATGTCATCCGTGTAAAGTGGAAAGGATAGGTACAATCCGTGTAAAGATGTTTGATGGGATGGTATGAGAACTGAAGAAAGTGAGGTATGTACTTCAATTGAAAAGGAATCTTATCTCGGTTGGTGCCTTGGAAGCATTGGGTCAGGGAGTATCTGTTAGAGATGGTGTTCTCAAGATGACTAGAGGCTCGATGGTGGTGTTGAAGGGTGTTCGATGCAATAGCCTATACTATTTGATGGTAGTACGGTTACAGGGTGAGTGGCGACTTCTATTTCTTCAGGTGATGTTTGTATACATGTTTGGCATATAAGGCTCGGACATACAGGAAAAAAGTCTTTGCAAGCTCTAGCAAAGAAGGGGTCATTGGGAAGTGCATCTACTTGTAAAATAAAATTGGGTAGACACGATATTCTGGACAAGAAGATGAAGGTAAAATTCGGCACCTCTACTCACCGGTCGAAAGGTCTTCTTGATTGTGTTCACGTTAGTATTTGGTGACCTGTCAAAACTGCATCGCTTGGAGGTTATCGATACTCTGTCTCTTTTATTGATAATTTATCTAGGCATTATTGGATATATCACATGAGACAAAGATTTAAAGCCCTAGGTATATTGATGAAGTGAAAGGATATGATGGAGAAATTGACTGGTAGAAAGATTAAGGAGTTCCAAATTGGTAATATTGAAAAATACAAGAACCAATTCCTACAATTTAGTCAGAATATTGGTATTGGTACTCATTTCACAAATGGAATACATGAGTTGGCTAAGAAAATCAACCGCTCCTTGCTGTAGAAGGTTCGGTATTTGTTATCTAATGCACAATTATACAAATCGTTTTGGGCTGAGGCGATTGTATATACTAGCCATCTCATAAATGGACTATCATCAACTGCGATAGGAGGTAAAACTCTGTTGGATATTTGCTCAGGTGGAGCTACTCAGGATTATGATTTGCTGTAGGTATTTGAAAGTCCGGCCTATTTTATTACCAAAGATGGTAAGGTAAATCCGCGGGCAAAGAAGTTTGTGTTTTTGGGTGTCAAGAGAAATATGAAAGGCTACAAGTTATGGGACTCTGAAAATAAGAAGATTGTATTGAGTAAGCATGTCACATTTGATGAAACTTCATTGTTGAAGTCTACCATCTTTTAGCAGGTGGAGAGATTAAAGACCAAGGATGTATCGCAACGGGTGAAAGTTGATGCTACTCTATCCCCTCTAGTTGGTTTGGTATCAATAAGGACTTCACCGGATGTGACACCGGGTAGAGATCATATAGCCAGTTTTGATGCTTAACAGGTTGAAGATATTGATAAGAATGCCAAATTATTTGTAGCTATTTGAACCAAATAAACCCACGAAAGTGGGTAAAGAAGTATGAATCTCAAGTTGGTGAGCGTGACAACCTCAAATTGAAGGCCATTGTTCTTCATAACGGTACTGGTAAGGAGGTTCATATGACTCAGCCAGTTTGATTCGCTGCTGAAGATCTAGTCGCAGTTGATTGAGCTCGATGGAACTTGTTTGAATGAGCTACATGTGGCTTAATCCCGTTGGGCATGGATACGTAGGCAACCACAATGGTGTAGCCAGTTGGAGTTGACATGGTGCTATATTGTGTTCGGCTCAGATTTGAGAAATCTTCACCGAGGTAGAGAATTGTGGGAAGAGAGGGTAAAATCTTATTGAAAGAGATTTTTAAATTCTGTTGGATGTTAGCCAAAAATTGATGCAATCAATGAAGTCGAATATGAGAGCGTGTCAACCGTATCAATGTTGGATTGCACAGGAGGAACCAAGGCTAGTCGACTAGGGCATGCCCTAATCGACTAATGATTGGATACAGAGAGTTGGCAAATCTATTTCACTACAGACTAGTGGACTAAAACATATATTATTCGACTAATAGAAGTTATTTAGTCAACTTATAGTCGACTAATACTGCTACATGGTCTGTTTTCAATCTGATTCTGAATTCGTTTCTGATCCGAATTAGGAGTTTTTGGTTTCCTGTTCATCGTGGTTTTTTTGGCAAAGGAACCATTCCCTTGACTCGCACTGATGAGAATTTGACTCCACGAGAAATTGAGTAAAAAACGACAGAATTGGCCTATTTCTTGCGCGTACCAATTGAAGTATTTTGAAATGAACCGAACGAAGAATGAATGTTTTCTCCGCATAATAGAAGGAGCTTGCTAATTTCCTTTTAAATACAATTGAAGTTTCCTCAGAATATTTATTCGAGCAAAACATGTAAGATTCTGTTCCTCGGTCCGTTGGCACAACAATTCGCATTGAATAAAACAAAAGTAGGAGAACGTTTATGGAACAACTATAATAAATATAATAAACAATAAGAAGAAATTTTTTTTCTATACCAAAATTGTTTTATATGCGTATATATAAGGAGGGATAGTATCCCCAATATTTATATCCTAAAATTTCGAAACCTGTAACCTATAATTGATTGATTCAATAAGAACTCTCTCCCCTTGGCCCAAGGACGTAGGAAAATTACCGAATTTTGTTAAATCTTGTGTTCTCTCTTTCTTTTCTTTGTTTAAATTGTTCGTGCGGTTGGTGCCTGTTCTCTGGCGGCCATCTTCTCTGTTGCGGGGATTCCCAACACCTCCCACCCTCGCCGGTGACCCCTCCTCTCCCCCCCAACCTCCCCGGTATCCCCTTTACCGGCGCTCCCCACGGCCCCTTCGACCTCCCCCGCGGCCCCCTCCACCTCCCCTTTTCCCCATGGCCCCCTTCTCCTCCTCCCCCGCCCTCCCTGGTGACCCACCCCTTCCTCGGTATCCCCCTCCCACGTGCTCCCCCGACCTCCCCGGGTTCGCCCCTTCCCTCGCATCCCCCGACCTCGCCGGAGTGGCCGAACAAGGAGGAAGGGGAGATCCGGGGGAGGAGGGTGGAGGGAGGGGGAAGGGTGGGGGAGGAGGGTGAGGGGGGAGAAGGGGAGCACTGGGGAGGGGGCGAGGGAGGAGATCGGGCGCCGGGGAGGCGGTGGGTCGCCGGAGAAGACGGCGGAGGAGGATGAGGATGGAGGGAAGGAAGGAGGAAGAAGATGGGTGTTTTGGACATTTCACCATGGTGAAATGGGCAAAAAATATAATGGCATACTTGTAAATATTTTGGGGCCTTTCTCATTTTTGGGGTGGCAATATCCGTTCCCAAAAATCAACCCATTGGAGTCGTAGCCCTGTTCTTTGCATTAAATTCTAAAGATCCAAGCCCATAATTTAATCGGATCTCTCTTGCCATTTAAAAAAAAGCCAAACCCATAACGGTCAAAAACATGGATTCAAAATTTGAGTCGCCATATAAACGACAAACTCTTCCAACGGTCACCACTCCCAAATTCCTAACAGATAGTACTTATTGTGTTCCAAGAAAATCGAATACAGTCAAAATCAATCATACAAGCTTGGTTTATAGCTTCATAAGACTAGTACGTTGAAGGAATAATCCAAACAAGGAAACTCTCATCTATATACCTATGTCTCGTGTCATCGTAATCCGAGTGTATATGACCTGAGTTGCAAAACAACAATAAATTATTATATTAGCATCTTATTATAATTACTCATCCGACCCATATAGCTAAGTATGCGTACATGCGTATCTTCCATCCACATACATCCATATATGTGTAAGTCGAGGTTATTATTGGAAACTGGTGATAAAACTAACAGGTTATGTTTACAATGGGTCCCATGCGTGCTCGCGACCACGGTTCAGGGTGTTCCGTTGCTGGTATACGGAACCGGCCGCAAGGCGTACGGAGGAGGGTCTTATTGTATGCCCATTCAGAAATATAACAGGAGGCAGTGAGCCATCGCTCTCCTCGGAACACCTGGAGGCCCTCAGGTAGAACCGGAGGTTTTAGTTGCACAACATAACTAATACCATTATAAACATATTCACCACTTGATGTCTATCAGTTTCTCTCTTACCCGATTTAAGTTATTATTTTTATAGTTTATTATGTAATTATCAAGTTACAAAAATAGCAGGAGCATGACAGGTTTAGGAATTCATGAATACATGAGTGCTAAAGATACAGGTCACTGTATATAATACATGATTGCAGTGAAATGATTTCCGTAATATGGTAATCACATGTGAAGTGTTAAGTATCACAGGTGACAAGTGATAATATAAAATGTTAGGTAATAGCATGCAGGTGTCAGATGATAAAAAGTAGGTGACAGGTGTCAGATGATCAACATAACATGTGATAATATGTAAAGTGATGGCAGAGTAGATATTAACTATTGTGTATAACAATATAGACAAACGCGGCTTGGATCTGGCCGTTGGGCCAGATCATTGAGTGCGTGGATCCCTCCTGTTTGTTATCCATTATCTTCTGATAATATCTCTTTTGGATCTCTAAATTTGACAATATCCCTATTGATTCTTCAAGCTAACCAAATAAATTCATGTAAATCCGATTTAATTGGGATATAATTGGGATTTTCTTCTCCATCTCCATTAATTACACCTGCACACCATTAGACATTTAAAGAGTTAAATAGCAGAGTTTTATTAGAATTAAAATGTGAATATGTGGCATTAAATATGCAATATTAGTGAACCATAAAGCTTTAACTGAGATAATATTTTTCTTCATCTGAGGAACATACCTCATATCTGTCAAGTTTCTAACCACGCCATCAAACATCTTTATCTGAATGGTTCCTATCCCAATCATCTGACATGCAGCATCATTTCTCATGATTACCATGCCACTATCTCGCTTCTCTAAGCTAAAAAATCATTCTCTCCTTGGATAAATGTGATAAGTAGCCCCTATGTCTAATAACCACTCTGATGCATCTAAGTAGCATATAGACGGTGTCATAGAGAGCGAGAAAGAAGAAGAATCAGACTCATTTTCATCCAATTTGATGACATTCACCTCTAATGGTTTCACTGACTTCTCCTTCAACTTATTCTTCTTTTTGAGCTCCAAAAAATCTTTCTTCCAATGTCCATTTCTGTTTGCAAAATGCATGCTAATCTCTAGTCAAACTACAGTAGCCAAATCTTGACTTTGATTTCACTCTACCACGATTTTCTCCTCTTTGATTTGGACTCCTTCCTCTCACGGTTAATGCCTCCACTGATGTGTTACTAAAGGACTCTTTTTTCTTCTCAATTCGAGATTCACAAGAGCGGTAGTTACCTCAATATAGCTAAGTGATGTTCTCTCATTTATCAAGGTGAGTACAAAGGTCTCATATCTCTCACCAGGAAGAGAACTCAACAATATCAAGGTTTTGTCTTCATCCTCGATCATTATATCCACATTCGCTAAGTCTGCGAGAAGCTTCATGTAAGTGTTGATATGATCACTAATAAAACCTCCCTCTTCAATTGGAATCGATAAAGTCTCATCTTCAAGTGCAAACGGTTCTCGATGCTCTCCGTCAAGTATTTGCTCGCGCGAGTCTCCTAAATTTTTTCGCCGAAGTCTCATTCATCACATCATACTTTAGATCTTGTAATAGGAAAGACCTAATAACACCAAACGACATTCTATTCATTTTCTTCCAACCTTCTCATCTATTTTTGTCGGCTTCTCTTACAACTCAAGAGCATCTTACAAATTTTGTCCATTCAACGCATCTAGAACTCACGTCTCCATAATTCAAAGTTGTTTGTTCCATCAAACTTCACCACATCAATTTTCAAGTGATGAAAGTTTTGTATGTTCTTTACAACAAAAGAAACAATACCATCGAATATTTCTTCGGCCATTTCTACTCCAAATTCTCACAACCAAGCAATAAAAAACAACTATGGAATAGATCTACAAGATAAATATAGGATTTTTACTTCCAATTGAAACCCTGAGAAGAGTTTTCAATTGATCTCTCTACCAAAAAATTGTAGATGAGATCCAACACAATAAAATCTAATTTTTATTCATAGCAAAGCTTCAGATCTACAAGAATCAAGCTCCAAATCAAGTTTCACTTCACCAAACAAACCCAAGCATAGCCTAGAGTGTTGGACCAAAGGCCAATCACTCTAGTTTTGATGATGATTAACTCATGTAGTTATGTTACTAATGATCTTATGTTTAATTAGTGACAGATTTATGATCAAGATCTTAGTAGGTGCATAGCTTCAACAAAGGATTTAAAGTCAAGTTTTGGAGGTAGTACGGTTTGATTCAAGAGCTTGTGCATCAAGACCACATCAAGTACTCAAGAGGAGTCTAGCTCTATGGATCGTGTTTAGACCAAGTCAAGAAGATGAGAAGACTTCAAGTGAAGACTTCAAGAAGATGAAGACTTGTGTCTAGGTTTGTTTAAGATTTTGTTTTTAGATAAAATGTAAAGGATAGAATAGTTGGTGGATTGCTCAAGTATACATATACACACACACTCTTGATAGTTTTGTTTTTACAAAAGATTTTCTATTTTAGAAAATACATGTTTGGTTTTTGGTATTCTAGTTTATATGTTTTTATCCAAAACCATGTTTAGTGCTTAATGTCAAAAACATAGATATTTTACCATGTTTGTGTAGTGGATCATATCCATACACACTATGCTTAAAAGTTGTTTAAATATCTTATTTTTGTATTTGGTGAAGTTTTGGAAAAACAAGTTTTGAAAAATCAAGTTTGGAAAAATACTGTTTTTGTTTTGAGCCAATTTTTCCATATTACAAAAATAGTCCAAATCATTTGTAACATGCCTTGATTTTGTGCAAGCATGTTTGTTTATCAAAGTATATTGGTAAAACTATTTTTGTAGATTTTCTATGTTTTATGGGATTTTACTTCAACCAAAAAGACTAAGTTTGAAATCCCTGAATTCTGTTTCCAGGCTTCAGCCGGTCGACCGACCGATCGACTGAGTTCTGAAGTCGGTCGATCGAGACGGTCGACCGACGTGCACAGACGTGCACGCCTTTGTGCACTGGAGGGCCGGTCGACCCACCCGGTCGACCGCCAGAGAGTTGGTGCTCTCTGGAAAACCCCAGTCGACCGAGCGGTCGACCGACAGAGAGTTTGCTCTCTGTTCCAGAGGCTCGGTCGACCGGGCTGGTCGACCGAAGCCCCAATGGTCGGATTTCTGTCCGTTGGCGGTCGACCGACCGGTCGACCGGCAGCTCTGTCAGACCCCAACGGCTAGTTTTTCTAGCTCTATAAATTGGGGCATTTGGGGGCTGTTTTGGATAAGATTTTAAGAAGAGTTTTAGGCTAGTTTTTCCCATTCATTTCAGTGGTTATATCCACAAGTTTTAGAGCTAAATATTTCCAATCAAAAGGGGAGTTTACCAAGAGTGTTAAAAGAGATTTCTTTGAGTTTTCCTCCACCATTTCCATCCTAGTTTTCTCACACAAACACTTGAGCTATCCATTGTCATTCATCCTATAGGAGTGTTGTAGTGAGAGTTTTTATTGGTGATCAGAGTGTTTAGATCACCAAGAGATCTTTTCTTGTTTCTTGAGGAGGCGGACGAGTGCGTTCGTGGTTGTTCCGAGTTCGTGTGTGAACTCTTTGTTTGAGGTGCGGCCTCGGCGAGCTTGTGGGGCTTGCGGTGTGTACAGACTAGGGAGTCCGAGAGTTTGTAGGTGTTGCGGCACCGAGTGATCCGGTGGGATCGATTATAGTGGAAATCCTTCGTGTGTCGAAGGCGGGGATGTAGAGCAAGTGTGCTCGAATCTCGAAACAAATCCCTTGTGTTTGCGATTGCTCACTCTCTCTCTCTCTCTTTGTCTCTTGTTTATATCTTGCATGCTTCTATTGTGTTTATCTTTACATGCTTGATATATATTGTGTGCTTAATTGATATATGCTTGGGGTTTGTTTGCTAACACTTGTATTCAACCAAGAGAGCCAACGCGGCACCTTAACCCTTATCTAGGGGAATCTAGAGGAGTTAGTCCAGAGCCCTTCACGGGGAATTCGGTTACACTCTTGTATTATACGTGGTGTTTAGTTTAAGAGTTTAGTTTAGGTCATAATAGTTTTTAATTCCGCATTTAGTGACCATTAGATTAGCCATCACCTATTCACTCCCCTAGGTGATTTACAATTGGTATCAGAGCCAAGTGCTCTGAATTTGGGTCTAATAACCTAGAGTTAAAGATCCTCATTTTAGGCTAATCACAATATTTGTACACACACCATGGACTTCATGTCACCACCCATGTTTGACATTCTTAACATCCATATATGGAAGGTGAAGATGTCCCTGTACCTCAAGGTTATCTTGCCACAACTAATGATGCATATTGTTTAGATGGCAAGAATATTGAGGCTAATGCAAAGGCCATTCATGCTTTAAAATCAACCCTAAATGATGATTATTTATCTAGGGTTTCTAATATTGATTCGGCTTTTGTAGCATGGAACACCCTCATCTCCCTTGGCGAAAATGAACAATACTATGCGGGGAGGGACTCGGATGGCTGAAGCGACATCTCCAACATGTGCTATATGGTCCAAGGGATAACCCCCTTGAGGTAAACATCGAATCCGAGTTAGATGATGAAGACATGTCATGTGATGAGCTTGCTTGTTTTTGTCAACAATTACTTGGAAAATATGACATGATTAAGAAAGATAATAAAATTTTGAAAAAGAAATTTGAATGCATGCTTAAAGAAAAAGATTCTTTCAAAAATAAAATTGCATGTTTAGAAAAAGAAAATGAAGTTTTGAAAAATGAGAATATTTCCTTAATGTCTAAATTGAATGATTTATGTGAAGGGAATATGCCTTTGAAAATAAAATTGTTTTGGTGAAAAAACAAAAGGAAGCTGTTTTTCAAGAAAACTCTTGTTTAAAAAGAAAAATTTGTGAAAAAAAAGAGAGAGTTTTTCTAAAAAGAAAATGAAAAATGATTCTATATCTCATCATGCTTTACATGCCACCATTGATAATAGTGAGATTAATGTTTTGAAAAATAGGATTAATTATTTGAGCTCAACTTTGAGCACATGTGCATTTAATCATAATAGATTAGAAATCTTATTTTCAAAGAAACAAGTTCCACATGTTCATGCACATCATCATCATGCATATGCACATTTTGCACGTCATGACCACACTCACACTCATATGCATACTAAGGTGTATAAGTGTACACATTGTGGCCGCAAAAGCCATTTAGCAAAATTTTGTTTTGATAAGTTGCATCATATTAATTTTGCTAATAATAAAAATGTTTGGGTTCCATTAAATGCTAACCCCCGTGGACCCAAGAAAAAATGGGTACCAAAACCCCCACCTTGTGTTTTTGATGTAGGTGAGGGCTCTCACAAGACGTGAGAGGTTTGGTGCCTTGATAGTAGATGCACATGGACTAGATGGACACATATTTGATGCACCGCTATCAAGGAGGTTTGGTGGGACAACCACCATGTTTTGGAGAATTAGAGCTTAGTTCTTTTGTTTGGTAACTATCTCTAAACTCCTATTTTATGTACATGCTTGTTCATACATGATATTTTTAGCATGTTCATATTTTATTTGTTTTGTGCTTCATGTGGTAAATACTAGTTTAAATGTAGTTTTTATCAAAACTTGTATTTATACATGTACAAATAGTGAGAACAAATTGATTCATATATGTTTGCACTTCATGCTCATTTGTACCCACTATATACACATATATAGGCTAGTTTTGATGATTCTTTCATTTATACTTGTTTTGCCTATTTTCATGTTTTACTTCATGTATATGTATTTTTAAATTCAAATCTAATAAATATACATGTATACCCTTTTTGAGTCTCTTGCCTTCATGCAAATTATATCATAGACTCTTTTTATGTTTGGGATAGTATGCATATTGTTAGGATTGAATAAATCATACATATACCTTGAAGTTTGTTTTAAAATGAAAAATAAATTTTCATGTTTGTTTTGAGCTTTATTGATTATTTTCATGAAAATGCTAAACACATGATTCTTGTACACTCACACTTTATTTGTTTTATCATGACCTTTTTTCATGTACATTTTTATGAGCTTAATCGATTTTGAGTGTCAACTCTTGTGTATTTGGTATGATTCATGAAAAACTTATAGTTTGGTTTCATGTTTTTGAAGGATCTTTAACTAGTTTTCAAAAATTACTTTTAACTAGTTAATTATTCTTCATTTGGAAGAGATTTTCAATGCTTAACTATTTTCAAAATTATTTTCGAAAACCCCTTCCAACCTTTATGGGCGGATGGCTGGGCGATATGCCTTGTAAGCTTTATTGAAAATCCTTTACCTTGTGCATATAAAGGGTGGTAGGCTATGAGTTATATACTTGATTTACATTGTTATTTTCAATTGGTATCATTGGATCTTTTCAATTGGTATCTAAATTGATAATTTTGTATATACTCATATTTTGTTTTCTATATATGTATGCTTCATTATTTCAATAATATCAATTGCTATTGGTATTCTCTTTTCATACATATATATGATTTTCATGTGCTTGCTTTACAATGGATTTACATATTTAAAGCACAAAGTTTATGCTAAGCTTAAGTTAAAACTTTATTTTCAATTGGTATCTCAATTGACATTTTAATAAAGCTTATGCATTGGTTTTTCAATTGATATCAATATGTTTCTATTTCAAATGGTTATAAATTTACAATTGGTATAAATATGTATTGTCTATTTGCAAAATTCAAATTTGTAATGTTTATTTTACAATTGGTATCAACATGATTTTTTTTACGATTAGTATCTTAAAAATTTTGTTTACAAGATATCTCAAAAAAAAATTTATTGAGAAAATTCAAAATTTTGTTTGAACAATTAAAAATCAAAACATTTTTGATTTGTATTGCTTATATGCAAGGAGAGCTTAACATCTCTTCTACATATATATTCATGTTGAGTGTATCTTGTATTGAGGAGCTTGACAACTCTTCTTTATGTGATACACGTGTGTAGGGGGAGCTTCACATCTCCTCTTATGCATTACAGATTATGTGTTATGTGAATTAGGGCTTGTCATCCTTTTTCATGTAATGCATATATGTAGGGAAGCTAACTTAGCGTCTTCCTCTTCATGAATGTATATCACATATAACTCTTTATTGATTGCTTTGATTTGACCCCTTAGTGATCTCTTTGTTTATGACAAAAAGGGGGAAAAAATTTTGATGATTTTGTTTTTACTTTAACCCCTTTGTTGATGATTGACAAAAGGGGGGAGAAAGATTTTGAGTTTATATATGCATATTTGTGTTTTTGCATATATTGAGTTCATGCATAGCAAATAAACAATAAGATATGAAAAAATATGTTTGATGCATGTTTTTGTTTAGTATCATGAGCTTTCATTGCATATTTATTTCCTTATTTGAGATGCATGAGTTAAGGGGGAGATTCTTTGGAGCTTTACTTTAATCCATGCATATATAACTTCATGAGTTTTGTCATCATCAAAAAGGGGGAGATTGTTGGCCCAAAGGCCCATCACTCTAATTTTGATGATGATAAACTCATGTAGTTATGTTACTAATGATCTTGTGTTTAATTAGTGACAGATTTATGATCAAGATCTTAGTAGGTGCATAGTTTCAACAAAGGATTTACAGTCAAGTTTTGGAGCTAACACGGTTTGATTCAAGAGCTTGTGCATCAAGACCACATCAAGTACTCAAGAGGAGTCTAGCTCTATGCATCGTGTTTGGACCAAGTCAAGAAGATGAGAAGACTTCAAGTGAAGACTTCAAGAAGATGAAGACTTGTGTCTAGGTTTGTTTAAGATTTGTTTTTAGATAAAATGTAAAGGATAGAATAGTTGGTGGATTGCTCAAGTATACATATACACACACACTCTTGATAGTTTTGTTTTTACAAAAGATTTTCTATTTTAGAAAATACATGTTTGGTTTTTGGTATTCTAGTTTATATATTTTTATCCAAAACCATGTTTAGTGCTTAATGTTAAAAACATAAATATTTCACCATGTTTGTGTAGTGGATCATATCCATACACACTATGCTTAAAAGTTGTTTAAATATCTTGTTTTTGTATTTGGTGAAGTTTTGAAAAAACAAGTTTTGAAAAATCAAGTTTGAAAAAATACTGTTTTTGTTTTGAGCCAATTTTTCCATATTATAAAAATAGTCCAAATCATTTGTAACATGCCTTGATTTTATGCAAGCATGTTTGTTTATCAAAGTATATTGGTAAAACTATTTTTGTAGATTTTTTATATTTTTATGGGATTTTACTTCAACCAAAAAGACCAAGTCTTAAATCCCTGAATTCTGTTTCAAGGCTTTAGCCGGTCGACCGACCGGTCGACTGAGTTCTGAAGTCGGTCGACCGAGACGGTCGACCGACGTGCACAGACGTGCACGCCTTTGTGCACTGGAGGGCCGGTCGGCCCACCCGGTTGACCGCCAGAGAGTTGGTGCTCTCTGGAAAACCCCGGTCGACCGACAGAGAGTTTGCTCTCTGTTCCAGAGGCTTAGTCGACCGGGCCGGTCGACCGAAGCCCCAACGGTCAGATTTCTGACCGTTGGCGGTCGACCGGCCGGTCAACCGGCAGCTCTGTCAGACCCCAACGGCTAGTTTTTCTAGCTCTATAAATTGGGGCATTTGGGGGCTGTTTTGGATAAGATTTTAAGAAGAGTTTTGGGCTAGTTTTTCCCATTCATTTCAGTGGTTATATCCACAAGTTTTAGAGCCAAATATTTCCAATCAAAAGGGGAGTTTACCAAGAGTGTTAAAAGAGATTTCTTTGAGTTTTCCTCCACCATTTCCATCCTAGTTTTCTCACACAAACACTTGAGCTATCCATTGTCATTCATCTTATAGGAGTGTTGTAGTGAGAGTTTTTATTGGTGATCAAAGTGTTTAGATCACCAAGAGATCTTTTCTTGTTTCTTGAGGAGGCGGACGAGTGCGTTCGCGGTTGTTTCGAGTTCGTGTGTGAACTCTTTGTTTGAGGTGCGGTCTTGGCGAGCTTGTGGGGCTTGCGGTGTGTACGGACTAGGGAGTCCGAGAGCTTGTAGGTATTGCGGCACCGAGTGATCCGGTGGGATCGATTATTGTGGAAATCCTTCGTGTGTCGAAGGCGGGGATGTAGAGCAAGTGTTCTCGAACCTCGAAACAAATCCCTTGTATTTGCGATTGCTCACTCTCTCTCTTTGTCTCTTGTTTATATCCTGCATGCTTCTATTGTGTTTATCTTTACATGCTTGATATATATTGTGTGCTTAATTGATATATGCTTGGGGTTTGTTTGCTAAAACTTGTATTCAACCAAGAGAGCCAACGCGGCACCTCAACCCTTATCTAGGGGAATCTAGAGGAGTTAGTCCAGAGCCCTTCACAGGGAATTCGGTTACACTCTTGTGTTATACGTGGTGTTTAGTTTAAGAGTTTAGTTTAGGTCATAATAGTTTTTAATTCCGCATTTAGTGACCATTAGATTAGCCATCACCTATTCACCCCCCTCTAGGTGATTTACATAGAGCTCTCATGCCACTTGTAGGAACCTGAAGATAGCCAAGAAGAAACCATAGATCACAAGCAACTAGCCAAGAAGAAGACACAAAGAATTTAACGAGGTTCAAAAGCTTGCCATGCCCCTAAGGCAGAATAGAGACTTATTGATGATTTACAACTTTTACAAAAGGGAAGAGGAATCTCACTTTTCTTATTACCCCATATAATGAACAAACTTTCCTATTTATACACAAGAGGAGATAGAGGGCAAAAACACAATGGGTTCGGTTCACAGCACAGCCAGAACCCGACCGCTGATCGACCGACTCAAACACCTCGTTCTCTGTTAAATCTCAGAGAGTGGGGCGGTTGACCGTGTGGTCAACCGACTGGCATTCCCCAATCTCTGTTATGGGAGTGGTCGATCGTGTGGTCGACCGACTGGCATGTTAAATCCAAAAGAGTAGGGTGGTTGACCGACATTGCTCAAAGTGCACATATTTGCACGTCGGTCAACCGGGCGGTCGACCATTCTGATGCCCTGCTTATTTTTCTGATATTTGCAACATCAATCTCTTCTCTCTCTCCCCAACGAGAGTTAAAAACACTATCATTTAGATTTTGATCCTCTCTCTACAGAACAAAAAATAAATAGTCTCACATCGGTTAGACATGGGGTTGATCTTGGATATATAAGGATTTAGGCAACTCCATCAAGAAGGCTAGTTTTTGGAATAGTGTCCCAAGTCCTTCAATTGGTATCAGAGTCATGCCCCAAACTGAGTCATGTGTGTGTGTGATGTTCGATGTTGTTGATCCCCCCCAATTTGGCACAAGAAGACGCAGTAGTGGGTCCCTATAAAGCAATTTGGTTCGCAAGATATTTGACAGTGGTGCTCATTTGCGATGAGCGTGCCATTGCCCTTGTGGTGTAGAGGAGTGGTCGGCAGCAATTGTTGTTTCACATAAGGCTTGATCTTCCCCACGCAGTGAAGAGTTGTATCTCGATCGAGTATTTGGTCTTCCATTGTGGAGAAAGTTGAGCTTGAACTAATAGTCACACCTCGGCTAGACATGGGGATAATCTTGAATGTATAAGAACTTGGGTAACTCCACCTAAAAGGCAAGTCTTTTGGGGGATGGTGCCCCGAGTCCTTCATTACACTGGACTAAGCGACTTCGGATCGCAGCGATGTCATTGGATTGGCGCCGGAAGCTTCAGTAATACCTCGACTTTAATTTTTTCCCGGAAGGATCAAATTTGTATATTCTACGTGTTTGTAACTTTCATTTTTGGGAGGTTTTGTTAATAATTATTAATGGACCACCGAGGGACCTCTTTGGCCTCACAGGCTTAGGATCGTGGCGCCGGCATTGGATTGGCGCCGGAAGCTTCAGTAGACCTCGGCTGTTTTTTTCTTTTTTTTTTTTCCAGAAAGATCAAATTTGTATACTTTACGTGTCTGTAACCTTTATTCTTGGGAGGTTTCGTTAATAATTACTAATGGACTGCCCGGGACCTCTTTGGCCTCATGGTTTTTTTTTCTCAAAAAAAAAAAAATGTGCAACACTTTGCAGATCTATGGACCATTGCAGCACAATGATTATGGATCCAAATCGTTTCCAGGAATGGATGATGCCATTACAAAAGCAAAGAGTGTAAACACCTCAGAATCATGGAGATTTGTACAGCATGGAGCCTGGAGGGCTGCCAGGGCTGTTACCCAAGCATCCCTAATCCTCAATGGTGAACTCACATGAAACATTTTATCTTGCGCAAGTGATTCCAGAACAATTTACAGTTTCATCAATTGATCACACAATTAAACTGCCTGGAGAATTTTTCACAACTCAGTGTTGACATCTTGAACTGATTAAAAAAAAAAAAAAAATCTTACCGAGTTACCTGGTCCCATTTCTTCATATCATCATTTTCGACGGCCCGAGTAAGTCTTAAGACTAATAGATATATCTGAATTTACAGTACAGGAACTGACAGCTCCTGAGATAAAGCGAAAACAAAAGACTAACAGGTTTCAGTACATATTTTCTTATCATTCAGAAGTCCCAAGTTCTTCAAAATTCAAACCCACAGAATGGGCACTGAGCCTGCACCTCGAGCCACCGGACTATGCACCGCCGATGGAACCTGTGGCCGCAGACTGGATACCCAGCTGTTTCGCCCTGAACAAACTGGACACCACACATCATGCAGTAGCTTCCATGTTCAACATCTCTCCAAGTTACTGTCTCTTCGTTCAGGTACCTCTTCTCGATCAGTGCTGCTCGCGTTGAAACGTCAATGATATCCATTATCTCCTTCATCAGCAGGAAGTGCCTCTGGCACAGGTCCATCGGCATCCTGTGAACTCTGCTCGGAGGAGAGCTCAGAGCCCTCTGTTTCAGGGCCTCCAGTTCTTGCATGATCTCATGGCACCGGCTCAGGGACACCACGGTGACTGGGAATTGCACGTACACGGGCAGTAGATCCAGGCGAAAACCCATCTGATGCTTCATGGTCTCAATCCAGTGCACAAAAGCTTGGGTGTTCATTGATCCTGCAAGAGAGTCTGCTTGGTCTTGTCCACTGGTCGGATACTGTGTGCTATAAAACTTTGGTTAGCAGAGTTATATAACAAGAATAAATGGGAAAAGCATTTCATTTGGCTAATCTACAAATGGAGAAATCAAAGAAACAAAAAAAAGAGAAAAATAGAGTATTGACTTGTTGTATACTTGTATTTAACAGAACATTGCAAAAAGAATTATCAGTAATTCATATGGCCCTATTTATGTTGGAAGAGCTTTCATGTCCAAGTTATGCTATTGAACACCAAGCCCCTAAAGAATGGCAACTAAATTTGACAAAATCCAATCAAAATGGCTCTTTCAATCAAACTGTCAAGCTTTAAATCCACATTCCTCAGAATCTGTAATCAAGGTTTGGCCCTGAAACTGTCAATTAAATTTACTAATTTAATTCATAATGTCAATCTTAACCATGAGAATTTAAAACATTGTGGCCTATTTTTTTGTCCCTCAGAACTGTCAATTGACAGATTCAAGTCAAACCTTTATTGACTTCTTTTTCTTTTTTATCATGCATCATAGTATCTTATGGAGTATAAACTGTAGGCATTTGGGAAAGTTTAATGCTTATGCATTCACCAATAACTGTATAATCTTCAAAATTATTTCATAATTATTCTGTAAAAGGTGATCATTGTCTATGTAAAACTCAGTTGGCTTTTGCTTATTCTTCAACTGCCAAAGTATTGCTTTTACTTCCTTTCCATGTGAATAAAATCTCAAGAATATCAGTAAGAAGATATTAAATGTAAAATGATAATTGCGCTTTAATTCTTCAATCCCAAGAAAGTCTATGTTTACTCAATTAACCAAGAATTTACCTCTTTATAAAGTTCTCAAATATTTTCTAAAAAAAGGAGAAAATAACTTATTTTCCTTTTTCTTACTGATGTCCCTCAATTAAAAGACCTGATTGGCTAAGAGTAATAGCCAATTTAGGAACCAAACAATAGAAATATAGTGAAACTGCCCATAGAATCTTGAAAGCATTTCTTAAAACAATGGAAAAAAACAGAAAAATACATGAGTGCTTTAAGCTAGGAATGGAAATCTAGAGCAAACTTCTCCATTCCATGAATGAAGTACCTAATTAATGAATATTTTACCTTCTACACACCCAAATCCTCCCTCTTTTCTAGCTTCATTTCATTTAAAGTTGGAGGAGAAAATGAATAATTTAGAATTACTTGCAACCTACTTTCAATTTAATAATAGAATGTATTGATCAGAGAATAAAAACAACTATATGACTTGCATATGAAAATTTATGGAAACGGGTAAAACAAAAGGGGAGGAAATTTCAGGAAACGCTATAAAATGGTTTCTAAAGTGAACTCCACCGTCACTTACCGCCATGATGGTTAATTGGAAAAAAATCTTATAAAATAGAAGTTATCTTTTAATCTATCAAGGGGAAAGGTTTGTAAGCTAAAATTGTAAACAATTGCTAATAGAAAAAGAGAGAGAGACAATAAGTAGGAGGAGGCACACCTTTCAGTGTTCTCACACAGACGCTTGATCAGGAAAGAAGAATTTCAGATCCATACATATATATAGTGAACATGGATGATTTGGTTTCTCTCGGATTTATATCCAATTTACTTATTAAATCTTCATTCATTGAACTTGAGAGGGGCGCTAAACAACAACAAAAAATGGAATGCCAGCTAAAGTTGAGCCTTACCAACAACTCATAGAACGCGACAACACCAACGGTTACAGGTTCCTTTGCTTTGATTCAAATTCGAAAAATTGTGGTCACGTTTTTAGTGAATTGGTTTTTAAGGAATTTGGGGAGGTTCAAGTTAGGTGATCTGAACAATATTTTGGCTAAGTCTCTCCAGATTATACAAATGCACGGCTAATTAACGTGTTTGGAACCCTAATAGTTCCAACAAAAGAAAGAATTTTATCGGAGATTGAATCTAAACTTATTTAACCATTTGTTTCTTCGGGCTTCATGCTCAACGTGAATCTTAAAAGAAGGTTTATCTTAAGAGTTACCAAAATCGCCGCTCTAGGACAAACATTTGCTAAATGATTCACCCCAAAATTACCTTAATGATAGATATGACATGCTCAATAAACTAGTATCACCAAGCGTAATCCTACTAAGAGTATAGGTTTTTTTCTCCCTTCTTTATTATGGATTATTTGAAAGTTGATTAAGCTACCTCATTATGGAGTATTTTGAATTTTTGTTTTAAAGTATTTTAGCTATTAAATTCATATGACCAATTCATATTATAACTAATTCACGGGATGTTTTTTTCTTTTTCTTTTCCTTTTACCTCCATTGCATGTGCTTAGAGAATTTTTTTTTTTTTAACCTAACCCAAATTGAAGAATTGACCGAGGCATGTATACATTTTTTTTTTTTTTTTGAATATAATGAAAATCTCAATAATATTCCTTTAAAAGAGCAAACGGTTAAGTATACATTTCGTTAGCATTTTATCTTTTCATTAATGGCTTAATTTCAGAAAATTATCAAATAAGTTTCACTTGATTTCATAACCTGACAAAATGTCTAAGAAATATAGTGAACTGGCATGGACCATGGCTTTTCAATAGTAGTTTTGTGGAATATTTTGAGAATTTTATGAAAAAGTTTATGATAATTTGGTGCATTTTTAAAAGTTTTTAGTAATTATACTGAATGAGATAAAATTATATAGTGATAGTTTATTGAATTTAAGCCACCATTTATTATTAAGTGCTACTCTCCTGCATGAGCATCAGATGATTTAAACTGGCTGATAACTCTCCATTAAAGCTTCTTTACAAGAGTACTTTGCCAGAACTAAAATAGGTCATCCTAAACCCAAGCTAAATCCGATTCAAACCTTCACCCTGAACAGTGCCAAACCTTTAAATATTTTTATCCTTTTAATCATCTATTTTATCAAAAAGAATATAATGAAACAAAGTACAATAAGCTAGAACAAAGTACAAAAAGCAATGAAATCGCCGACCCACAGAAGGCCAGGACTTGTGAATTCTTATCACCTAGGTCAGAGTTTAATGCAATGTTTACCAATGAAAAACAGATAATGAATCTTGTATTTGAATTAAATTTTAAGATGCGATGAGGACAGAGAATGGATCTTGCACTTGAACCAAATTCTAAGATCAGTTGGAGGGATGGTGATTCGTGCTAGGAGGGGCGTTGTTGGATACTTCTGTATTTTCCTAAAGTTTCTGATAATTTTAGTTTACAAAAAAAATTAAAGTTTTTTTAAACATGCAACAATTTGTACATGAAATAATCATGGAATAATTCTACTTCAATAAAATCAACATAACTAAATAAATAATAGAAGAAAGGGAAAGTCTGGCTTGTGGGATTGTTGGTAAATATCGGCATTATTTTCTAAACATGCAAAAACAGAACTTTGGGCAAAGACAAATGAATTAAATTCCCATCATATTACTATCAAAATAAAAGCAAGGAAATAATAATTCTATTGTTGGAAAAATTGTGTACTATTTCTTTTTTGATTAAAATATGCAATTCAAAATTTAACATTGCACAAAACAAATAAAATTATAGCAAAACCTAGCCTGCAATATGATTGTACTCCAAAATTGTATTTTTATTATTACTTTTACACGCATATATCCTTGATCATTACTTTATTAATTAATGTTATTAATCCTCTTTTTGATTATGGTGTATAGTTACTTAAATGAGAGTATAAAGATACAAGAAGCTTCATTTTTATCCCTAATCCTATCTAAAATTAGATTTTAAATTGAATTCAAAGGAGAAAAGGATTAATCTTCATCTCCTAAATTCAAGTTCAAATTCAGAAAATAAAGTCCTAGAAGATGAAAGGGATAAAGCTAATCCTAAAAGGGAAAAGGAGAATACTTCAAATTAAATGGAGTTCAAAATCAATTTAGACTCAAATTCTGACTGTACACCTTTTAGTATTCAGATCATAACTTTCGTTCCAAATATTCAAATCTGATGATTTAAGATGATACAGAAAGAAGATGTGAAGGACTACAATTGTTATGTTTACCATTCTGTATAATTCAGCCGTATAGTCAGTTATATTCAGCAAACAACACGCTGACTTGCTGCAGGACTGAATTTCTTGTTGAATTAGGAAACCTTCTAATTTGTATCCTATTGTGATTAGATTTGAGGCCTATTTAAAGAGCTAAAATATCTCATTATCAAATATCTCCATATCAGAGATCATAGTTTATGATTTTTCTTTTAGTCTCTTCTCCAAATTTCTTTTGTATTTTTTTTAGATTTTAGTTCTACTTCCAATTCAAGGTTTGTGAGAAGGAGAAGCCATTGTAATTCGAGGTGACAGATCAATACAAGGTGCTTTCTTTCTTTCATATCTCTTTTGTTATTTACTTTATTTTTTACTTTTTCTTATTTTTTTATTTATTTCTTGCTTTCTTTTACTTTTCATGTTTACCATGAGTAGCTAGATTTTTCTCATAACTTGCTAAGACATCACCACCATAACATCTAATGTCTAGTAGATAACCAGATTAGATCATATGCATGACTATTCTAATTTTATTTTTGAAGACTCATTAGGATAAGCAACTAGGTCAAATATTTGCTAATACTTCTTAACTGTTTTTCTAATCTATGCTTGATGAAAATCTTGATATTTTAATGTTAAACGTTGATTAGTGTTATTTCAAATAGGGTTAAGATTTGCTAAATACTTTCTAATAATTTTTTCTTACTTTATACTTGATTGACAATCTTGATATTGTAACATTAAAATTTGGATGGTATTATTTCAAATCATAACCTAGTTTCTATCCCACGTATCTTGCTTGATTTTATCGTAGAATATCATGTTTAAGATTTGAAGTGAAGTAATTATCTATCTAGCATTAGGATGTATGGTGGTTGATTATTAGTAAGCTGTGATCCTTTCTTTTAGATTAATTCTTTTTTCACATACAATCCATCCCCTCTTTTCCACGTTCTTTAAAAAAGAGAAGATAAGAAAAAGATAATATTACCGAAAAGCTTCCATCGCATCTCTCCCTGAGGTTCGACCCGTTTAGCTCTTACTACAGCGGTTAAATTGTAAAGATTCAGAGTTAAAACTAATCACATACACTTCTCATATTCTCTATACTCTGTTTTGAGCAATCACAATACTAAAAATAAAAGCATAAAAATAATAGGTTGGCCTGAGGAATGCAGTCGCGATGTTGCTACCCTAATGGATCAAAAACCCGCCCCAATCGTCCGGGCGTTGAACTGACAGTCCTCCCAAAGCGGTAAAAGACCTCTCGGAATCACTAGCACCTGGCTTAGAATAGTAGACCAGATTTCTGCTCAAACGAGGAACGATTGCCTAGAAAATAAAGATAAAAACAAAAAAGAAATTTAACACTGAAGTCACTCTCACGAAGAGTATGCTTCAGGTTTTCAGAGAAAAAGAGAAGAATAAATGTAGTGTGTTTTTAGAACTGAGTTGAGAGGCTCTATTTATAACCTTAGAGACCCCAGGTATTGTAACAACTCCATTGAAAAATCTGAGTAGTTGAGAGTATGCTCAACTGACTTGGATCCCGAGACTTGGTCTTTATTTTATCTGGTCAAAATAACTGAAATGAAAGCTTTTTTTATTTGATTTTAATTCAAAAATCCAACAATCTCCCAAAAAGCTTGAGTTTCAGGGAAGACAGAATAAAACAATACGATGTAAACAAATCAGAAAATACAAATCAAAAAATATAAAACATGAATAAAGTTGGGTAACCTCATACTGTAAATTCGGGACAAGCGGACTACACCTGGAACCTTCCTTAGAGAATTCATCGCCATCTGAGAGACATAGTGGATTACACCTGAAACTAGCTTCTTTTATCAGATATTTGATGGAAGACACGCACAGTAAGTTCTCATCTATTGAGCGAGCGGGTTGAGCATTATTGGTCATGTTCATAATAACAGACTCATGAGAGTTTTTTAGGGTCAGCCCTGCCCCTCCAACCGCGGTTATTACAGTTTCTCTCATAGGTAAATCCTTCAAGGATACTATACCTGGATGTTATACCCTCCACACTATATGCGTTGGACTTATTAAGAGTTTAACTCATCCCTACGTAATTGTATCATAAGAGCATCGTCACCATAGATAAGGGGTAGTAGCTACAATGCTACATATAGGATATAAACATATCCGGGTCGATGCTCCACACGAGTATGACCAGTCCAGCTTGTTTCTACTATATTGAACATCTTTCACGAAACCAGCTTGAGTTTCAACTGTCGGTGAGTTTCTCTTTGGGCTTTACTCTATCTCCCTTGATGTATCTAGGACCAAACTCCTAGAAAGACCTTTCATTAGAATTTAGACTTTATAGGTCCATGATCGCACTATAACTTAATAGCTTTTCTTTCAAGTGATGATATTCAGAGTATTGACTTTTCATAACCACATACTTAAACTCTTGACATCCTTTATCAAAATGACTTATAAAGCCATGGGTGATATTAGTTTAAGAGCTTTTAATTTTTTTTAATGCAAGAATGACCCTACTATTGCAACAAAGTCCTCTCCCAGTTACAACAGGAGACTAGGTACATTTACTTTTTATTTTCATTATTGTATATTGATTTTTTATTAATCGATAAGAATCACATTTCAAAACTTATTAGTGTAAGGTAGACAAAGTGAAAAAAAAAAAAGTTTCTACTCGAAAATGGTAAAAAAAACTATTATGAAAAATTTACCTGCGGGGGAGGAACGCAGCGGCCGATCGGGGAAAACCGGGGGAGGTAGGAGGAGGGGAGGAGGCGCGGGGAGGGAGGGGGAGGTGACTGGGGGAAGGAGGGGGTCCGAAGGAGGAAAGGGGAGGTAGCCGAGGGAGGGAGGGGACCGGAGGAGGAAGTAGGGAGGGGTAGGGGGCGGGGGAAGGAGGAGGTGGCCGAGGGGGAGGGGGTTACGGGGAGGGGAAGGTGGCCGGGGAGGGGGTTACGGGGAGGGGGCCGGAGGAAGGGGGCTGCGGGAAGAGGGAGGTGGCCGGGGGAGGGCCGGGTGGAGGGGAGGGGAACGCAGCGGATAAGGACGCCGAGGAGGGGAGAGGGACGCAGGGGAGGAGGAGGAGTTTTTTGGGGAGTGGAAAAGGAAGAAAGGGAGACCCAATTCAACCCTAAATCGCATCAATTTGCGTTGAAAAAATTTTCGACGCAAATTGTAAAGTATTGCGTAAAAAAAAATTCGACGCAAAGTAATTCGACGACATTTTTTCAACGCAATATGTAAAATATTGCATCCATTATTTGACGTAATATGTCCCATGATTTTCTACCAAAAATCCGCAAGATTTTTTATTTTGCGTCGAAAATTGGACGCAATCTTTTAAATATTGCGTCAAATTTTCGACGCATACTTCTCGAAAATTTTACCAAAAAAAGTAGCGGAGATTTTCAATTTGCATCGAATTTTCAACGCAATTTGTTGTTTATTCATATATTATAATTAGTGTCGTCTGTTTTTTACATTTGCGTCAAATTTACGACAATTCGACACAAATATAGCGTCGAAACTTTTTCGACGCAATTTTTCTGCCACAAACTAGCAGTTTTCTAGTAGTAATTAGCTATTTATTCGTAGGATATTCTGAGAAGTATAAAGCCTTTAGGTTTTACTGTTCCTCCACTAAGAACATAATAGAGACGGATAATGCTAAATTTATTGAGGATATTCAGAACTGTGGGAGTCAACTTCATAAGAATTTCACATCTAAGTAAGAACATATTATTATACCCATGACAACTATTTCAAAGTGATAAAGTAGTTGTTCCACTTTAGAATGAAAATACAGTTGTACCCTTATAAGGTACAGATATAGTTCATTCTGAAGTAGATCCTGCTGATGAGGTAGAACTTAAAAATTCTCAATTACAAGTGCCTAGGAGATCAACTAGGGAGAGGAGATCATCCATTACAAATGACTACATAGTTTATCTCTCAGAGCGTGAGTTTGACATATGGTTAAAGGATGATGTCACTGAAAAACACACCTAGAGGGGGGGTGAATAGGTGTAAGTGCTAATCTAGAAACTAAATGCTCTAAATGCGGAAGCTAATGCAAATTTTGCAACACACTTAATACAACACACAAGTGTAGCCGAATTCCCCGTGAAGGGCTCTGGACTAACTCCTCTTGATTCCCCTAGATATGGGTTGAGGTGCTATGTGAAGCTCTTGTGGTTAAGTACAAGTGAGGCACACACAAACAACCAAGCATACACAAGATATAGCAATATGAAATATGCAAGGTACAATGCAAGCAATGTATGATATGAATAATGAATGATGCTTTGCACAAATAAAAGAGAGAGAGAGTTAGGAGACAATGGATCAAACGCTAACAACAAGATATGTTTCGAGGTTCGAGCACCTTGCTCTACATCCCGGCCTACACCACCGTGTAGGATTTCCAATCCACTATCTCCCACCGAGGGAACCTCTACCAAAGAGGATTTGTTACAACACTAGGAGTACCGAACTCCTCTCTCAATACAAACACCTCCTCACACAAGAGGGGTAGGCCCTTAGCCAAACAACAACCAATCCACCTCACACTTGAGGGATACAAACCAACAACCAACTCCACCTCACCAAGAGGGAGTAAACACCAACCTCAACCTCTACCGAAGAGGGAGCAAACCAATACCACTCCGATCAACTTCTACCAAAGAGGGATACACAAAGCAAGGAGGGTTTACAACTTAGAGGCTCAACAACCTCAAACAATCTCTTTCCACAAAACAAAGATCCTAAATAGAATAGGATAGAAGATAGCTCAAGTGTGGAAAACTAAGTGTTTTGATCAAAGAAAACTCTTGGGAAAACACCAAAAATGATATAGAGATTTTTGCTCAAAAATAATTCCCAAAACCTAGTTTCTTTGAAATAAACAAAACACTTAAAAACAAATAGAATGAATCTTTTTGCTCTTTAAACTCTTTTAAAAACTTCTTTTTAAAACCAGAGAATAGGAGAAAATCAGCTCTGAAAATCTTGGCCAAAATCCCAAAGAAATGGGGTTTATATAGGCCCATCAGAAAACTAGCCGTTAGGCTGATCTGGCAGCCTGACAGGCTAACGGTCGGCCGGCCGGTCGACCGCCAACGGTCAAAAATCCGACGTTGGAGCAAACGGGTCGACCGCCCGGCCGACCAAAATAAACAGAGAGCACTGCTCTCAGGTCCGGTCGGCCGCCCGGCCGACCGTCCCTGTGTCTGCCAAACGTGCACAGGCTTGTGCACGTCGGTCGACCCCAAGGGTCGACCGGCCTCTGGTGCGGTCGACCCGTGCGGTCGGCCGACCTGGCCTGTCAGCCACTGTTCTGGGACAGAAATACATGTTAAAAATATTTTAGAAAATCTTTTATCTCTTTTAAAATTACCATAAAAATTGTTTTATCATTTTACTTTGATAAACACACTTGTGATAAAAATTTCAAGACATATATCAACATATTCAATCATTTTGTGTCTTGCAAGTTTTATCAAAAACCAACACTTGTATTTTTATCAAACTTGATTTTTTAATACATGAATAGGAAAGTCAAAATAAGTTTGTTTAAAAGTTAAGCATGCATGTATAGAATGAAACAACTATACATATATCAATTAAACTTGTTTTGATCAACTATTCATGAAAACCAAAAATCAAACATAAAACGTGTGTGTTATGTGCACTTGAGCATATCAACTATACTAAGCTTTACAAATGGATCTAAATACACTATCTAAACTATGGATACCTAAGTCTTCTTGATGATCTTCATCTTCAAGTAGACCCAATCCAAAACTCCATCCATGGGCTAGGCAAGGTGTGATCTTGAAGCTTGAGCCCTGGAATCACCAAGAAAAGCTTCTAAACTCCTTATTGAAGCTAATCACCAACTAATATCTTGGTTAATGATCTGAAACTTAAACACCACAAGATTATTAGTAAACATAACTACATGAGTTAATCATCATCAAAACTAGAGTGGAAGGCCTTTGGGCCAACAATCTCCCCTTTTTTGATGATGACAAAACTCATGGAGTTATATATGCATGGATTAAAGTTAAGCTTCAAAGAAGCTCCCCCTTAACTCATGCATAAACAAATAAACATAATATACAATGAATATTAACATGAATGCATAGATATGCATAAACAATAAAAGGTTCTAGATACCAAATGAAATATTCACAATAAACATGTTCTAGATACCAATTAAAATCATAATATATGCAAAAACATAAGCATGCATATAAACTCAAAATCTTTCTCCCCCTTTTTGTCAATCATCAACAAAGGGTAAAAACAAAATCAAAACATAAACAAATTCTTCTATCAACAAAACATGATCTAGACACCAATGAAATGTGAAAGGTGCTCTAGATACCAATTAAATGAATAAAACTTTTCCCTTTTTTTTTAAATAAATGCATACAAAGACATGCATATAAATCCAAATCCTTCTCCCCCCCCTTTTTTTTGTTCTATAACACAAAAGATGTAAATAAGGGGTAAATAACAAATTATAAGATGTACACTCATTAAGATACCAAATAAAATATATATGTCAATGAAGTACATCTTGATACCAATTGAAAGTGAACATAAAGCAATCAATAAGTGATATATGCGATATACATTCATGAAGAGGAAGACGCTAAGTTAACTTCCCTACACATATGCATTATATGAAGAAGAGATGATAAGCCCCAATTCACATAACACATATTATGTAATGCATAAGGAGAGATGTGAAGCTCCCCCTACACACGTGTATCGCATAAGGAAGAGTTATCAAGCTCCTCAATACAAGATACACTCAACACGAATCTATATGTAGAAGAGATGTTAAGCTCTCCTTGCATATAGGCAATGTAAATCAAAACTTTTGAATATTTCTTAAAACAAAATTTTGAGATACCAATTTTTAAAACATATTCAAATGAACATCTTGATATCAAGAGAGAATATTTTCTTTTTAAGCCATATAAACAATTTTGATTGTGATATAATATGCTTAAAATAAACATCAAATTTCCAATCATAAAGTGTGGGAGTGAAAATCAAATACCATTGAAATATGAAAGTCAAATTTTCTCCCCTTTATGAAGTACAAACTAAAACAATGCGCAGGCTTGATACCAATTTAAAAGTAATCAATTGAAATAGGATAATCATTAAGATTTTCAAGCTTAGCATAAACAAATATTTGTGCTCTCAGATATAGGAATATAGTAGGCACAAATAAAACATATATGTATGAAAAAAAATAGATACCAATAGACATTGATACTATTGAAGTGAAAACATACATACATAAACACATATGAGTATACAAAAGAATCAAGATTGATATCAATTGAAAGAGTTCAATAATACCAATTGACATAACAATAAAAGCATGGTATAACTCATATCAAAATGAAGAATATGAACTAGTTACAATGGAATTTTTTGTTAACTAGTACGAAATCCTTCAAGTAAGGAATAAACTAAAAATAATTTTCATAAAACACATGTAAATCACATAGCACTTAAAAACACTCAATATTCAATAAAGTCCATACATGCTCATGAAAACATACTCATGAGAAATATTTTAAAAAATGGTGAGTGTACAAGTAATGTGTGACATGGCATTATGAAATTTCCAATTAAGCTCAAAATTCCTTGAAACAATGAAAATCATCAAAATTATTTAATCTTCAAGATATATGTATGTCTTATACAAACTAAAGCATACATACATATCCAAAACACAACGAGTCCACAAAATATATGCATTAAGGCACGTGGCTCAAAAAGGATGTATATGTATAATAATAATTTGGATAAAATAGACATATACATGAAGTTAAACAAATAAACACGAAATCAAGAAAAACTAAATTTTCACCAAAACAAATTTCATTTCAAGGTTTATGTATGAATTGTCAACACAATAAGTATACATACATATCCCTAAACACAATTGAGTCCATATATATAGATTTGCATGAAAGGCAAATGACTCAAAGGGCATACATGTATATCTTAAAGTTTGGCAAAATAAATATATACATGAAATGAAAACTCATAAAACAAAACTAAAAATAGGAATACAAGTTTAAAATGCATGAATCATCAAACTAGACTATACTAGCACATCTAATGGGTTCAAATAAGCAATCAAGCCTAAACATATATAGATTTATTTGTGGCCCACTATATGCACAAGTATAAATCCTAGTCTTAATGAAAACTAACATCTAAACAAGTAATCTTAACATGAAGCATCAAAACACGATAAAAATCAACATGATAACATAAGCATGATTATTATGAATATCCACATGTTGTTAGATTTATGATGTACATGATAGCTAATCAAATATGAGAACACAAAATAATAATCCATATTAAACATGGGTGTCTCAAATACTATACATGTATGTCAAGAATCTAATTAACATGACATTTTCATACTAATCACTAAAATTAAACATGCTATAAACAATGAATATTAAAAGCATGAAAACAATAAATAAGAGTTAGGAATCATTACCAAAACCTAGAAGGCAACTCTCCTTGTCTCCAAAACATGGTGGTCTTCTCCACCAAACTTCCCTTGAAAGTGATGCATCCAATTGATTTCCTTTAAGTACGGAACGCATCCACTCCAAGGTACGGCAACTCTCACGTCATGTGAGAGCCCACACCTACATCAAAAACTCTAGGGGTGGTCTTTGGTACCCATATCTTATTGGGTCCATGGGGGTTAGTACCTTCTCTAACCCAAACAAAATTAGTTGCTAAATTTGAAACATGTATTCTATCATAACAAAATTTAGTAAGGTGGCCCTTACGTCCACAATGTGTACAAGTGTACACATGAGCATACATGTGATGGGTGTGTCCGTGAGGAGCATGTGTATGCCGTGGAGGGTGAGCATGAATAGATGGAATTTGTTTCTTTCGAAATTAAGTTTCCAAACGTGTATGGCCCACAACACATTGGCTCAAAGTGGAGCCCAAACAATCTACACTCTTCTTAAGTAAAGATATATCATTGTTAATTAAAGAAGAAGTGTGGCATGCAATAGGAGAAGTATGTGATACTACCCTAGCATGGCAAACATGAGTATCAATCCTATTTTGCAAAACTTCATTTTTCTTTAAACAAACATTTAAATCATTAGAAATGGAGATTATTTTATTTTTCAAAGCAACATTCTCCTTTAAAACAAAATCAACTTTTGAAGACAAATTTTCATTTTTCTTTAAAAATGATTCACAATCATTTTTATTTTTCAAAAATTTATTTTCTTTTAGCGCAAGGTCTAGTTGAGATTTTAATGAATCCCTTTCATTATAGACCTCAACCTTCTCTTGCAAAACATTGTTAAGTCTAGAATGCAAACTTTTATTTTCTTTTTCAATTTCTAGACTTTTCTTTTTCAAAATCTTATATTTTTCTATTAACTTTTCACAAACAATTGATAGTTCTTCATTTAAAGCATGAGCATCAAAATTATCAGAAGAAGAACTAGCACAATCATTATCACTATTTAGTTGAGATTCCGATTGTACCTCACGGGAGTCATTCCCTTGGACCATCAAGCATTGTGAGTCGGATTCTCCACTAGACTCCTCCGATTGAATTGGCAATTGAAGCTTGGAGGTGGTGGTGGTTGTCAACATGTTCCACACTGCAAATGTGGAATCAAAGTTAGAAGCAAGCATAAGATATTCTTTATTTAATGTGCTTCTAATGGCCTCAAGGGTTTGTGCATTGGCCCCTATATGCTTGCGGTCACCAAGATAACATCTCTTGGTAGCGGTAAGGAAAACATGCAAACCTAGGGTCTTTAGGTACATGGACATCCTATACTTCCAAACACCAATGTTGGAAGGGTCAAAACTAGGTGGGGTCATGAAGTCCATGGTAAACTATGTGAGTGTGCAAGAAAGCAAATGCAAACAATAGATTAGCAAACAAATGGATCTCACTCCTAGGATGTTAAGCCTAATATCAGGAGCGTAAGCTCTGATGCCAATTGAAAAACACACCTAGAGGGGGGCTGAATAGGTGTAAGTGCTAATCTAGAAACTAAATGCTCTAAATGCGAAAGCTAATGCAAATTTTGCAACACACTTAATACAACACACAAGTGTAGCCGAATTCCCCGTGAAGGGCTCTGGACTAACTCCTCTTGATTTCCCTAGATATGGGTTGAGGTGCTATGTGAAGCTCTTGTGGTTAAATACAAGTGAGGCACACACAAACAACCAAGCATACACAAGATATAGCAATATGAAATATGCAAGGTACAATGCAAGCAATGTATGATATGAATAATGAATGATGCTTTGCACAAATAAAAGAGAGAGAGAGTTAGGAGACAATGGATCAAACGCTAACAACAAGATATGTTTCGAGGTTCGAGCACCTTGCTCTACATCCCCGCCTACACCACCGTGTAAGATTTCCAATCCACTATCTCCCACCGAGGGAACCTCTACCAAAGAGGATTTGTTACAACACTAGGAGTACCGAACTCCTCTCTCAATACAAACACCTCCTCACACAAGAGGGGTAGGCTCTTAGCCAAACAACAACCAATCCACCTCACACTTGAGGGATACAAACCAACAACCAACTCCACCTCACCAAGAGGGAGTAAACACCAACCTCAACCTCTACCGAAGAGGGAGCAAACCAATACCACTCCGATCAACCTCTACCAAAGAGGGATACACAAAGCAAGGAGGGTTTACAACTTAGAGGCTCAACAACCTCAAACAATCTCTTTTCCACAAAATAAAGATCCTAAATAGAATAGGATAGAAGATAGCTCAAGTGTGAAACTAAGTGTTTTGATCAAAGAAAACTCTTGGGAAAACACCAAAAATGATATAGAGATTTTTGCTCAAAAACAATTCCCAAAACCTAGTTTCTTTGAAATAAACAAAACACTTAAAAACAAATAGAATGAATCTTTTTGCTCTTTAAACTCTTTTAAAAACTTCTTTTTAAAACCAGAGAATGGGAGAAAATCAGCTCTGAAAATCTTGGCCAAAACCCCAAAGAAATGGGGTTTATATAGGCCCATCAGAAAACTAGCCGTTAGGCTGATCTGGCAGCCTGACAGGCTAACGGTCGGCCGGCCGGCCGACCGCCAACGGTCAAAAATCCGACCGTTGGAGCAAACGGGTCGACCGCCCGGCCGACCGAAATAAACAGAGAGCACTGCTCTCAGGTCCGATCGGCCGCCCGGCCGACCGTCCCTGTGTCTGCCAAACGTGCACAGGCTTGTGCACGTCGGTCGACCCCAAGGGTCGACCGGCCTCTGGTGCGGTCGACCCGTGCGGTTGGCCGACCTGGCCTGTCAGCCACTGTTCTGGGACAGAAACACATGTTAAAAATATTTTAGAAAATCTTTTATCTCTTTTAAAATTACCATAAAAATTGTTTTATCATTTTACTTTGATAAACACACTTGTGATAAAAATTTCAAGACATATATCAACATATTCAATCATTTTTGTGTCTTGCAAGTTTTATCAAAAACCAACACTTGTATTTTATCAAACTTGATTTTTCAATACATGAATAGGAAAGTCAAAATAAGTTTGTTTAAAAGTTAAGCATGTATGTATAGAATGAAACAACTATACATATATCAATTAAACTTGTTTTAATCAACTATTCATGAAAACTAAAAACCAAACATAAAACGTGTGTGTTATGTGCACTTGAGCATATCAACTATACTAAGCTTTACAAATGGATCTAAACACACTATCTAAACTATGAATACCTAAGTCTTCTTGATGATCTTCATCTTCAAGTAGACCCGATCCAAAACTCCATCCATGGGCTAGGCAAGGTGTGATCTTGAAGCTTGAGCCCTGGAATCACCAAGAAAAGCTTCTAAACTCCTTGTTGAAGCTAATCACCAACTAATATCTTGGTTAATGATCTGAAACTTAAACACCACAAGATTATTAGTAAACATAACTACATGAGTTAATCATCATCAAACTAGAGTGGAAGGCCTTTGGGCCAACAGTCACATCTTTGAATGAGGCCAACTCAGTATTCACTCCACTAAGTGGTCAAACGCCATGAAAGATGAGTTAAAATCCATAAAGGACAATAATGTTTAGGATTTAAAAGAGTTACCTAAAGGAAAGAAATCGATTGGTTGTAAATGGGTGTTCAATACCAAGCGAGTTCGAAAGGCAATGTCAAAAGGTATAAGGCACGTCTTGTCGCAAAAGGATTCACTCGAACATAGAGCATTGACTATAATGAGACTTTCTTTCAGGTTTTCATGAAAAATTTTTTAGAATTATCATGACATTCGTGGCTTACTTCGACCGGAGTTACACCAATAGATGTTAAGATTGTCTTTCTTAATGGTAGTATTGAGGATGAAATCTGTATAGTGCAACCAGAAAGTTTTAAAGTCAAAAGGTCATAATATTTAGTTTGCAAATTAAAGAAATTCATTTATAGTTTAAAGCAAGAATCCCGTCAATGGTATTTGAAATTTGATTAAGTAATATCCTATTTTTTTATTTTAAGAAGAATATAGCTGATCAGTGCATTTACCATAAACTTAAAGAGACTAGACTTATATTTCTTGTGCTATTTGTGGATGACATTCTACTAACAAGTAACAATATGGCTGTTTTACATGAGATCAAAATTTTCGCTCAAAGAATTTTGAGATGAAAGATCTTATAGACATTTTTTTGTGATAGCATCCAAGTCAATGTGACAAGACACGTAATATTAGATTTATCACAAAAGGCCTATATCAATAAGGTGCTAGATAAATGTAGCATGAAGAATTGCTTTAGGGAGATACGTTGAGTTTATTCTAATGTCCCAAGAATGATCTATAGAAAGAGCAAATGAAAGGCATTCCATATGTATCGACGGTTGGAAGTCTTATGTATGCTCAAGTTTGTACTCGTTTAGACATAGCATATACCATTGAGAAACTTGGTAGATACTTGATCAATCTTGAGATTGATAACTGAAAGACTGCTAAGAAGGTAATGTGATATCTACAGAAGACTACATGAAATCTAATCATTTGCAACTAATTAGATATATATAGATTTAGATTATGCTGAATGTATCAATAATAGGAAGTCCACTTCAGGTTACTTTTTCCTGATTACAGGAAGATGGTGGACTTAATCAAGAGGCCATTATAACTACACTGTGACAATAAAAGTTATAGAGATCTACTGCAATAGTGAAAGAGTTTAATAAAGTCAAAGCATATCGACGTCTAGTTTCTTATCATCAAGGATAAAGTTCGGATTCACATTGTATATGTTGATAGTGTTGGTGCGATTTTTTAACATTGTAGATTCACTCAATTAAGGACTCCACCTAAAGTCTTCTTAGAGCATATTGCTCATATAGGGATCACAAGTCATGATGATTTAGTGGGAGTAGATAATTTTATGTAACAGACATTATTTCTACGTGCATTTTATGTTTATTTGTTAATTCTGACAATAAAGTTATAATTGCTTTCTTTAAATTCTTTTTTGAATTTAATTTGCGCACTTGAATTTGTTAGCAGTTAGACTCGTTGGAGTCATAAAGTTAGACTCATTAGAGTCATAAAGTTAGACTCATTAAGTCACAAAGTGAAAACCAGTTGGAATTGTACCTTATTTGATCAGAGAACATTTCCATGCCACACGTTCACGTTTGATCTATATCGTTAAGGTTCTAAAACTTGTGACGTGTCTTACCTCGATTATACAAAAGACAACGACTGCCATGTTTGGTAGCAGGACGCTTAATGGACCATTTTATTTTGGAATGTGGTTTATTGATGATTAAAGTTTTGGTACGATAAAGTTATGTATAGCATCCTTCCAGTATGACTTGTTTGGCCCAAGTGAGAGATTGTTAGACTTAATTGGATAGAGTCTAAATTAATTTGAGCCTACACAAGTCTAATTTAATTTATACACCCATTTCTATAAGCATATGTTGTTGGACCCAATAAAGAACTGATCAAGCCTAATACTTTGGGTCTAGACATGTTTATTTACACTTAGCCATGAGTGTATTTAAATTTAGAGGTGGGATTCATCACATATATGGAACTCGTGTTATCAATCAATGATCTAGATCTATAATGAGTTGAACTAGAATTTCTTGATGCTATATATGTCATGAGTATGATTCCCTCTCCACATCAATCTATCATGACCTAATCTCTCTCTTGGAGGCCTCTCAACTCTTCTAAGGATCAAGAAGAGAATTTGGTTGCTTTGAGAGAAGAACCCCCTTCCTCAACTCCAGCATCTTCCAGATCGTGCAACCTTCGACATCACTTTCATGATAGAATCGAGTATGCTTAAGCCCTCCTTCCCCTTGATCTTGATAAAGAGGCTTTTAGTTTATGCGTAAATTTTTAATAGAATAATTATTAGATCCAACAAAAAGGCTGGTTTGACAACTTTTATTGGAGTTTTGATAAGCTTCATATTCAATACGATAGTTTTTTAGAGATTCAATTATATATACATATATAGAGAGAGAGAGATAGACTTGTGTCCTTCTAAAAGGATTTGAGCCCTAATCCTTCCCACTCAAATTCAACCCTCCGACATTCAAATACAAGATCCACTCTATTGAAGTTGATCTATATTATTTCAAGTATCTATAAACTAAAATAAAGTGTTTTGAATACTTTTTGCTCATACATCAAGCAGCAGTGAGTTGGTTAGATCTATGTCATTAGACATACAAATTCTAGATCCGGCTATTTCATTATGATCTAAACATTTAAAAACCCCTAAAGTCTAATTTTTTTTAGGTTTCAAATCTTCTACACCGTTAAACTAACCAACTCACTACTTAGACCGTCCGTTTTTCTCCTATTTGATGCATGGGCAAAAAGTATTCAAAACACTTAATTTTTGGTTTATACATACTTGAAATAATATAAATCAACTTCAACATAGTGGATCTTATATCCGAATGCCAGATGTTGGTATTTGAGTGGGAAGGATTCGGCTCGAATCCTTCCAGAATGACGCAAGTTTATCTCTCTCTATACACACACACATAAATACTTGTGTAGTTTAAGAAGGATTCGAGCCCGAATCGTTCCCACTCAAACACCAACATCCTACATTCAAATACAAGATCCACTCCGTTAAAGTGATCTATATTATTTAAAGTAAGTAAAAATAAAAATCAATTATTTTGAATACTTTTTGCCCATCCACCAAGTGGCGCAAAATGGACGGTCGAAGTAGTGAGTTGGTTAGATCTATATCTTTAGACGTATAAATTCTCGAGTCGGCCATTTAATCATGATCTAAACATTTAAAAATCCCTACAACCCAATTTTTGTTAGGTTTCAAATGTTCTACACCGTTAAACTAACCAACTCACTATTTAGGCCGTCTGTTTTTTTCTACTTGATGCATAGGAAAAATTATTTAAGATACTTGAATTTTGGTTTATATATACTTGAAATAATATAGATCAACTTCAACAGAATGGATCTTATATTCGGATGATGAATGATTGTATTTGAGTGGGAAGGATTAAGAAATAAGGAATCGATGTGCAACTCAGAGTTTAACGAATTGCTAGAGACTTAACTTAAGTCATTGATGATATACTCCTTGTCTGTGGTAGCAAATATAAGAAAGCGAGTTAGGGTATGTTGTTTGAGCATGACTATCAGACTATCTCCGATTAACATTATGCAGAGGTTGAGAACACGAACTAGTAGATTTATCAACTTCATTAACCAGATACCAAACGAATGAAAATCGACTCCTAATTAAGTGTAAGATCTAATTGTATCACCAAACATTAAGTGTTAAGAATGTTAATAACTGTTTAATATGTTTCTAAATGATTGGCATGAATTTGAATAGCATGTGTGTTTGAATGTGTATATATTGGAAATTGTATGAACTCGCCGTGTGTGATCTATTGAATACATACATACATACATACACACACACACACACACACACACACACACACACACACAACTGTATCATGGACAAAGAAGACTGAAAACTAGTAACGCGAATAAGAACTTGATATACATATATAAATGAGTTAAGTAAATCACTACAATAATGTATATGCAAACATTTCCTTAGAAATGAGATTGATAAGCTGGAATGTACATTATAGTACTTGGTTAATACTCCGTATTATGGTAAATTGATTGTTGTTTGTTTATGATACATATATGTCTATTGCATTCATGTATATGGAGGAAGGGGCCGGGATGGAGCCGGTAGAAGGGGAAGACAGTGTTACTGTTATATATATATATATATATATATATATATATATATATATATATATATATATATATATATATATATATATATGGAGGAAGGGGCCGAGTGAAAGCCAGCAAGAGGGGAATATGGTGTTATTGTTATACGAGATATATACATATATACATAACGGAGGAAGGGGCCGGGCGGGAGCCGATAGGAGGAGAAAGACGGTGTTATTGTTATATATAGAGAGAGGAAGGGCCGGGCGGGAGCCTGTAAGAGGGAAAAGATGGAGAATTTCACACTTTACGTGTGAATTGTATATGCATATGAATAATATATTATGTGTCTTATTAAATATGACATGTGAATGTTGAAAAGTGTAATGTGTTATTGTGATATGTGAAGTGTGATATGATTATGTGATATACAAATAAATTTTATGATGCACATGTATTTGGATACATATATTACATTTATGATTTAGTTATCGTGATTAGTATATTACCATGAGGAGAATACAAGTTATGTATGAATACATGTGGTGTATACATAAGGTGAACTCTCTAATAAGCTAAATAACTAAACAATTGTTCTATACAACCCAAAAAATTCTATCATATGTAGAATGAAAACTTAAGAGAGTATTTGAGAATCAATGACCAATAATCAGCCTGTTTCCATAGATTACAGCAATTGTCTTGATTGTTATATCATGAGATGTTGTCGATTTCTTGTTTCTCTGGTTCATTCAAGTTTGCCTTATTATTTGAAAAAAATATGCTTATTATCAATTATGTTCCCTATTCCTTCTAACTCTCTCACTGAGCTGTCGAGCTCACCCACTCCTAGTTATATGTTTTTCAGGATACTGCGAGGTGAAGGCCCAGTTTCAAGTTATTGGCACTTGTTGAAAACTTCTCTAATAACGCAAGTATTGGAGACATAATTATATTGTTATTTGTAAAGTTCTCTTGTTGTGCATGTTTCTAACCTTCTCCGAGTTGTACTTATAGCGCGTATTATTTTTGGTAGATGTAATTATGTAGAGGTTAGATAGCTTGTGATACCATGATAAGTTGGAGTTATAATATTTCTGCTATATTTTGTGAATACCGAGAGGGATACTCTCGAGTTTATATTACTTGTGTAACCATTTAAGAAGGTGATGTTAAGCCAAAATTGTTAATTGAAGAAATAAGTAGGTTATTGTGAGCCGAAATATTATTATATTGCATAGATGATTGTTGAGTTTGATATATGATGTCATTGATTGAGATAAGTAATTGGAGGTTGTTATTGATATATATTGTATTTGGGCAAGTGACAAAATACAAGGGAGATGTCGCTGAAATTTGAATTTTTATATGATAAAAAAAGATAATTATTTTTCTAAATTGAGGATTTGAGAGGGATTAAGATAATGAAATCTGGGACTGTTACACAAATCCTCCCAGAACTACACAAGTCTATCTCTGTGTGTGTGAGAGTGTGTGTGTGTGCGCGCGCGCGCGTATAAGGTATATGTACCTCAGCCGCCAGCTGAGAGACTCTGTCAGCTGGCACTACGACTCCAGTCACACTCCTAAATAATTTCAGATATTTTCAGTCTAATTAGCACTGCGCCATACTGGTAGTCATAAAATACTGCAGCCATGGTAGTAGTCTCATAAATAATTCTTCGACTATGGTAGCATTCTTCACAAAAATACTGCGATCATAGTAGAGCTGCGATCAGGATCTGCGAGGATTTAACCACGTCGCTGCCAGCTGAGAGAGACTCTCAGTTGGGTCGTAAGGGTTTTTAAATGTTTAGATCATGATCAAATAGCCGGATCGAGAATTTGTATGTCTAGAGACATAGGTCTAACTAACTTATTACTTTCGGCCATCCATTTTGAGTCACATGATGGATGGGCAAAAGTATTCAAAACATTTGATTTTTGGTTTATAGATACTTGAAATAATATAGATCAAATTCAACAGAGTGGATCTTATATTCGAATGTCGGAGGGTTGTATTTGAGTGGGAAGGATTCGGGCTCGAATCCTTCCAGAATGACACAAGTCTCTCTCTAGATAATATATATAGAGAGATAAATTTGTGTCATTCCGGAAGGATTCGAGGCCGAATCCTTCCCGCTCAAATACAACCCTATGACATTCTAATACAAGGTCCACTCTGCTGAAGTTTATCTACATTATTTGAAGTAGTTATAAATCAAAAATTAAGTACTTTAAATACTTTTTGCCAATGCATCAAGTTGAGGGAAAACGAGAGAAAGCAGACGGCCTAAATAGTGAGTTGGTTAATTTAACGTGTAGAATATTTGAAATCTAACAAAAATTGGTGTATGAGGTTTTTAAGTTTTTAGCTCATGATGAAA